>JAWQRJ010001092.1:0-17051 GCA_033557515.1 Diorygopyx duplodentatus
GCTAAAACCATAGCGACAGTGTTCTCGTCATTCGTGACTGGTTTAGCTTTTCGTATTGCTCCAGTTGCTTTCCCATGACTTATAAAATTGGATTGTGACCTTCTGAATTTTGATCTATTAACCCGCGGTAAATTCGGATATTTTTCGTTAAATGTCCTGCAGATTCTACTTACTATTTGCTGGCAAGGACCATGAATAATAAATAAATTCATAATCACCATTGGGGTAATTATTAATTGACATTTTAAAACACAGTAAGGACTTGTCAACGTTGTCAAGAACTAAACATGTGAAATATCTTGATAACTCGATTTCCAAATGATACCTTCATTAAATTTTCACTCTAAATATGAAGTCAACCAACCTAAGTTACATAAACGGCAAAATTAATAACTAACTTGTAGGCAACCCAATTTACAACAAGTGAATGTATTGTCAAATGAACGCTTTTGCAGCAAGAGCTCGAAAAAACTTAAATAATCGGAGAAGGATACATTTTAGGTATAGAGAAATCCCAATACCGTTAAACGAGGATTTTAATTCTACATTCGATAAGATAAAAATAATTGGTGTGCCATTTAAAAACAGCACTTTTTGTCATTTAAAGTTTTCTTATTTCAAAATGCAATTTTGTAAAGAATGTATGTAAGAATGTCTCAATATGTATGAATGAATGTCCAATGTCTCAACTAATGGTTAAAGAAGTATGAACATTATCGCATAAGTCAATATCAATATCAATCAATCAATATCTCGAAAACGACTAAGTTTAGGCCTGGCAAACGTATTACGAAAGTTGCCGAAAATTGAACGTAGTGTGACGCAAACTCCGGATTGGTTTTTAAAAATTATTTGTTTTAATTAAAAATACAAAATAAAAGTTCTTCAAAATTTACAAATAAATAAACATCTTCTTCTTCTTCTACTACGGACCTCGGGCGCCAGATTTTAGAGAGTTTACTCTCCACGGTCCGTCCCTTCGGCTTCAGAGACGTTCCGGGTAACTTCAGTGAAGAGACGGTTTCCAGGCGTTCTGTAATCTTGCAGGTTTCGGAGTTTTCCGGAGTCTCCTTTAATTTTGCCGGTTTCTTCAGTTTTTGGAGTGGGTAGGTTTACAAAAAAATATGCAAAGCAAAGCGGTTACGGCGGGCCAGGAAAATTTACAAACTGAATAAAATCCAAAGCGGACGGAAACAATTCCAAGCAGGAGGAAAGCAATTTAAATAATTAAACAAACAGTTCTGGTTCGTGGGATCGATCTAAGAAGATACTGGGAGAACTGGACAGGTAATTCTGGAAAAGATAACGGACGGGAATGAATCGGAACGGGGTCAGTCTGTATAGAAAACACAGTACAGAGAGATAGGACTAGCGTGCAAGGCAGAAACACTAACACACGCTAGGGGAAGAGAGACAGGACTAACGTGCGAGGCAGAAACACTAACACACGCTAGGGGAAGAGAGACAGGACTAGCGTGCGAGGCAGAAACACTAACACACGCTAGAGGAAGAGAGACAGGACTAGAGTGTCAGGTAACGCACAAAGTAACTTTCACTGCTACTGGTCACTACTACTGGTTTTCACTACTGGTCACTGGTATACTTTTCGGCTGGAGCGCTGGATCGAACTGAACTGAACTGCCGGGGATAACGTTGCGTAAATCTTTTATATAGGTCTTCGGTGGCCGTTCAATTGAGAAGTAACAGCGTCTTCTATCGGGGAGTCGCAGCCTTCTGCGCGCGTTCTAGTTTATGATTTTCCCCTCTAGTTGTCCACAGCGGCGAAAGGTTCAATCGCTCACCTAACTCAGAACGGAGCCGGCCGGGCTCCGACACGGACGAGAGTTGCTTCGCGTCACTCTTTTCCGTGGTTAGGACTGGTTTCGGGGTCACTGCTCTTTACAAGACCTGGTCCTAAGTCCTATTTTTAGACGCATCGTTACAGTAATTAAGAAAAAAAATTAAAATTGCGGTCATTCCATTTAAAATAACAAAGCTGTTGGTTGGCAACTTCAAATAATATATTTCAACATATATTTGTAATGGACTGTCTACAGTAGACACCCTGTATAAGCACCTACGAAAGACGACATGCTATAATTGAACATTTAGTTAAAATTTAATCTTAAAATGTTCAACTTTCGTAGTATTAGAGTTTTAGGATATGCAATTTGTGGTAAGATATTGCCTACACCCTCACCTAACGTTAAAAATTATGGACATAATTGAAAATTGCTGGTCTTAATACACAAACATATTCGGCCGTACCCGACAATTTATTATTGTGTTCTTTGTTAACCATTGTATTTTAACTTTGATATATTATCAATTTTTTAACGTTTTTAAAGAGCGGACACGCGAAGCAACTGACCAAAACAATTATTTTTTAATGAGTGACGATACGTAAAAACATTTCCAGAATTTTTCTCAATTGAATTGTTGAACACAGGTAATCTTTATGACAATTTCCGAATGGCAACAATTTCTTACTGTTGCTCTGGAGCGCCCTTCGTAAGAACTTACTCCACAGAATTTAAATCAAAGGCGCGCACACTTGAACTTAATATTTTTTAATTATGATTCGTTGTTATTTTTATAATATTATTGAGCTTATTCAGATTCTTAACATTTCATAACATTTCATTAATTTTTCTGATAGAATCGAAAACGCCAGCTATTGTTGAATAGACAATTGAAGGATTTTTACAACGAGGTGACACAAGATCCCCTTTAAGATTTGAAATTTAAAAGTTGATAGCGCTCGCAGTGTAGGAAGATTAACATTCCAAATTTACGTTACAAAACAGCAAACTTGATACTATTTAATAGCGTTTTGGTTGCTATCTTGACAACTGGTTTAAAAATTAAAAGGTGGGGGGATGTTCGTTTACGTCCACACCGCATAAACATACATACAAGATTAGCGCGATTAATAATGTAAGAGTACCTGGAAGGCCGAGCTCGCTCGGGGGATAAAAACACAAAAAAACATTGTTTCCCACCCCTAACAGAGTTTGCTGGTCTCTTAGTTTTGGTGTGGTGAAATGTAAAACTAACAGACCGAGCTAGTCCCGTTCGACCAGCACACGATGGCTCTCTATATTCGTAACATAGTTATAAGCAAAAACTCATTGTTTTATATCTTAAAACGATTTTTTTGAAGGTCGGCGCACTTCTCAATCAATTCCCCGCGGGTAAAACAAAAAAAAACACTTTTTTGCTTCCATGTGCGATTAGCTTGGGGCACACTTTTTTAAGAATGTCCCGCTGCCAGCCGATAGATCCCGCCAGCAGTTCTGTATCGGTGTTTTCCATGTGTTTTCCTCACAATTTTATTTATCTACGATATAAAATGATTTTAGTGAAAGCCGAGACATATCTCATTCGATTCCTGGCACCGGATTATTAAAAATATAATTATTTATAATTATTACTATTAATTTTTTCTGTCAAACTATTTTTTACGCTAATCTTAAATTGTGTTAATGGTCTTATTTATTAACGTCATATGTCATATGAATGAAATATTTGCTTTGTTTTTCCTTTTCTTTGTGGTTTATATCGTTATTTTGCATTTAATACTGATATAATTAAATATGGTTTTTACGCTCATATTTTGTTCTTAATATTTTTTTTCCTTTTAACCTGTTTTGGAAAAAGTACGCAGATACCAAATAGTTGGTCAATCTGCATCAGTAGAATTCATAAAAGAAAATAACATTTATTATTGACTTCAGACAATCACGTCCTCTTGCGGTAAAGTTTCAACATTGAAACTAATTTCCATTAATTTCTTTTGTCTACTTTAGTGAAGAAACATTTTCTCATCAGCTCTAGCTACTTATTTTTGTATTTTCGAATATCTCGCCACCCTTACTGGGGCACCGGGTTCTGCAACGCTAACGCCATCTATCGATGGCGTCCAGTTATCTGGTGTCGCCATCTGTTGGCGGCTTTCGGGTGCAGGGACAAAAACAACGCCCGCCTCGAAAACAACGACCGGTACTCACCAGACAGTCAGGGCCAACGTGTTCTGGCCGCGCTTCGTGCAGCACTGGTCGACGCAGACGCCCGCCTCCCCCGACCCGACGCTGCCCCTCGGCGGCGGCGTGGCGCACACGTGCCTCCCGCCGGACTGTCCCACGTACTCGACGCTGCTCGCGCACGTCCCGTGCCTGCACTTGGTGCGGCCGGCGCCCGCCTGGTACTCCTTCGTCGCGGGCTGGTACCCGCTGCACTGCACCGCCTTCTCGCGCTGGTAGTAGCTTTGGCACTGAACGTCTTGTTGGCTCGCGGCGCCGACGTCTTTCTGATTGGTTCCCTGGCTGGTCGCCGAGCCGCTCGAGCAGCTCGACCCCGGACTCGACTTCTGGAAGTGGTGCTCCTGGAACTGGCAGCACTTCGGCCGCGCCTGCACGTACCTATACATGGGATAAACGTAACTCTATTAAGATGAGAACGCTATAATCCGGGACGATGCTGAGGTTCGGATCAGTGAAATGTTTTGTAGAAGATCTAACAACAAACTATGAAACGATAAAAACTAAGAAGAAACCAAAAGATTCAAACTCATTGCGTTGCACAGCTAAAAACAGAAAAAGGCAAGAAGGAAACTAACAGAGAGAGTGGAGGAAGCGGGAATGGCAAGGTTGATAATAGGAGGAGACTTTAACGCAAGGACGGGAAACAGAGGAGGAACAGCTCGGGCCGGAGAAGAGAGAGTGAAACATCCTAAGACAAGGTGGGAAGTAGTGAGGGAAATGAATTGTTGGAGTTAGTCGAAGAACGCGGATGGGAAATAGTTAATAAAAATAAAGAAAAGGATGAAAATGGGGAATATACTGTGACGCAAACTCCGGATTTGTTTAACAAAAATGATTTATTATTTCCAAAACTATTTACAATACTAAAATATAAACAATAGTTTCTTCTATCGGTCTCGGACGCCAGATTTTATAGAGTTTACTCCTTCCAGGGGTCGGTAAATCTTGCAAGGTTTCTTTTATTTACGGTTTGTGCGATAAGAATTATGAAAACAAGGGTAGACGGACAGTTTCAGAAAGTACAGGTAAGGATAGAAGCTAGACAAGGGCGGAGCTAAACTATACGGCAGTGTCTCAATACAGTTTAGAAAAGGACGGAGCTAGAGTGCATGGCAGTATCTCAATGCAAACTAGAAAGGGGCGGAGCCAGAATGCACGGCAGTATCTCAATGCAAACTAGAAAGGAGCTAGACTGTATTGCAGTATCTCAATACAGCTAGCAAAGGACGCACAATTTATACGGAAGGTATATGCTTACACAACGGTTGGTTTTCCGGGCACAAAACTACTTTCATTTGCCACGACTTTCTTCCCTTTTGTATACGACTAACTGGCACTGCTGTTGCTGGAGGAACTGCTGGTCCAAGCGCGGCGTATCGCTTTTATTCAAATATACTGCAATTGTTGAATTGAGAAGTGCGAGTGACCTCTGGCGGAGTGGGGCGGCGTTGCGCGCGTTCTAATTCTCGCTTCCCCCCGGTCGCTGTCCCCATGGGCGTTGCAGTCGAGGCAGGCATCGGTCCGGTGCAGTCGAGGGTCACCGGCACTTGAATCACTCGCGGCCGAGACCGGTCTCGGGTCAAACCACTCGACAAAATACATGTTTTTGCATCTTTTGAAAACGCGTCGTTACAATACGTATATTGGAGCAAGAGGAAAGTCGCTAATAGATTATGCACTAGCGCTTGGGAAGAAATAGAACAGTTTAAGCTGGGAGAGAGAATAGAGTCAGATCATCAACCGTCCATCATCAACGGGAAAAGAAAAAACTAAGAAAAAGGGTGAGAAAATCTGATGTTAGCTATGGAAACGAAAACCTATAAAATTGGGGGAGATGGGGCAATGGGAGAAAATAAATGGTGGGGTAAAGACTGGGTATAGACTAAATACACTTTGGATTGAAAAATTAAAAAACACATTCAATATTTTTAAAAAGCTATCCAGTGATACCAAGCTAGACCCCCTCTCCCACCCCCTCAGGGGATGGTGCGGGCAACCTTAATTTTTCGGATTACGGTAGTAATTTTTGTGAAACCGAGCAAAATGCGGTCAGATTCGTTTCTTAGGCAGGAAATCCTATTTTTCATTGATTTTCAAATTTAAAAAACTAAAAACTAAACAGAAAAGTGCCCGCTTCCCTCCCACCGTCGTGGGTGGGAGGGGGCCACTGCTTAAATTCTAAACGAATGCACCACTTTTAGCGTTATTCAGGAACAACGACGTGAGTGTAGTTTCCTGTTCACTTCGGGGTGCATCATTAACATAACTTCCCTTGCCCCACACAATACTTTCTGCAAAGTTTTTGGTGTTCTCGTATCAGAACATGATTCTTTCCTTTAATTCATCGACGTCTGCAGGTTTTGTTTCGTACGCTTTGCTTTTCAAACAGCCCCAGTAGAAATAATCAAGAGGAGTTAGATCCGGTGACCTTGGTGGCCACTATATCGCATCCCCCTACCAATCAACGCCTTGGGAAAATGGTGTTCCATAAGTTGCCTATAAGCAATGCGAAATGACATTGGGTATGTGTGGGCAATGCTTCGGATTTCCGGTATTGCCTGGTGTAACGAAGTAATTTTTCGGACGGCCGCAATAGTTAAGTTTTGAATTACCGCCGAGCCAAAACCAGTGCCGAGACGCGCGACCTTTGGACCTGCCGCGGGGGGCCGGGCGAAGCGAGGCTGTGTGCGCGCAGCCGACCCCACCCCGCGCGCTGGAGTGGTTTTCCACTTCTCCAGCGCACCGCTCGTTATATAAGGCGCTTACCGGGGCCCGCGAGCTCAGTTGCGGCAAGACGACCAGAATCAGCCCAACTAGAGAACCAACTGAGTGAAGAGCCAGGCCAACTCCGACCCCGGAGCGACGGACAGGTGAGAACGCTGCTACGCTCCGACCGATTAGTATAACCGTTTCCGACCTTAAACTCTGCTTTTTTATATCTACATCCTTTTCCCGATTTGCCAAGTGTACCCGTAACTATTCCGCTGTGCCTACACCTGTAAATTTTACCGCAAGAACCGTAGCCCAGTTTGCTGGGGAACCAACACACCGGTGTTGTTATTTTGTTTCTTTTCGATAGCTTTGCTAGAATAGCTATTACCTGCTTGTTTTTGCCTCTGCCCGTTTTGGTTGCTTAAGTTAAAGCTTATCAGCTGCATAAATTACCGACCCCTGGAGTACCGTATCTCCATTGCAGCCGCCCGGAGCGTCCCCAGAGCCGTGGAGACGGACCGAGAGAGAAAACTCGATAAAATCTGGCGCCCGAGGACCGAAGAAGAAAATAGGTATTTTTGATTGTGAATTATTCAATAAATAATTTAAAACCGACCCGGAGTTTGCGTCACACTGGGTATTCAATAAATCGACGTACATTTCACCTATCAAATTACCGTCGATGAAAAACGGTCCGACAATTTGGTTGCTCAATATTCCGGCCCAAACATTAACTTTCTGTTGATATTTGGAATCTCTCATCCAATGGGGATTCTCGTCTGACCAATATTGCATATTGTGTCTATAATTATTAACCTCCCCACCCAAAAACAAAATTGTTTATTTCCGTCACACAGTCTCATCAGTTCTTCACAAAATTCTAATCTACGATCGAAGTCGTTCGCCAGAAGTTCGTGTGTCAATATCATCTTATAGGGATGGAATTTATTTGGTATCAATATTTTATGCACAGATGATTTGCCTACACCAGTTTGTTGGGCGATCTTTCTAACAGATGTATGGGCGTTTCAAACAACGCTTGCACAAACTTCCAAACTCTTGTCTTCGCGTTCGTTGCACTTTTTGACCTTTCAGATCTCGGTCGATTTTTGACAGAACGTGTGCTGATATCGAGCAAATGTTTTATAAACAGTAGATTTGGCGATGGGTGGACGATTTGGATGGTTATCATTAAATAAGTGAACAACTTTTTCGTACGATCTTGTTTTATCGCCACACGAAATTTAATTTTAATTTACAATTCAAAAATTTGGCAACTATCATAAAAGAACAAACTGTCCAAGGTTGAGATGACGAGAGGGGTTCCATATTAGCATAAAAGTGCCAACTTCTGTGAGGTAGCCGCGAAAATTTTGACTTTTGCGATTACAATGCCTGTCAGGAATCGAAAAACATCATTACATCGAAACCTACAATTTTTCACGTAGAATCTGAATCTGCAATTAAGACTATGCGGATTCCTATTTAAGCTTATTAAAGTTACTCCCTCACCCACCCCCGCGGGTTGGGGGAGGGGGTCAACTTTGTAACGACGCGTTTTCGAACGCCGCAAAAACTTGTATTTTTCGAGTGCAGTTGACCTCGACTGCACCGGACCGATGCCTGCACCGACTGCTACGACCGGGTGCGCGCATGACTCGAATGACACAGCTGGACACAGCGCGGGCGGAACGCGCGCAACGCCGCCCCTCTCTACCAGATGTCGCACCGCATTACTCAGTTCAAGGATTACAGAATAATGAAATAAAAGCGATAGGCCAGTTCCTCCAGCTACGCCAGTGCTAGCAGTTGTATATGAAAGTGAAGAAAGTTGAGTAAGCCATATACCATCCGTATAAATTGTGCGTCCTTTTCTAGCTGTATTGAGGTACTGCCGTACAGTCTAGCTCCCGTCCCTTTCTAGTTTGCATTGAGATACTGCCGTGCATTCTAGCTCCGTCCTTTTCTAGCTGTACTGATACTGGATTACAGTCTAGCTCCGTTCCTTTCTAGTTTACAGTGAGATCCTGCCGTGTATTCTAACTCCGTCCTTTTCTAGCTGTATTGAAATACTGGCTTACAGTCTAGCTCCGTCCCTTTCTAGTTTGCATTGAGATACTGTCGTGCATTTTAGCTCCATCCTTTTCTAGTTTGCATTAAGATATTGCCGTGCATTCTAGATCCGTCCTTTTCTAGCTGTATTGAGATACTGCCGTATAGTCTAGCTCCGTCCCTTTCTAGTTTGCATTGAGATACTGCCGTGCAATCTAGCTCCGTCCTCTTCTAGCTGCATTGAGATACTGTCGTACAGTCTAGCTCCGTTTCTTTCTAGTTTGCATTGAAATACTGCCGTGCATCCTAGCTCCGTCTCTTCGTAGTTTGCATTGGGAAACTACAGTGCATTCTAGCTGCACCCTTTTCTAAACTGTATAGAGACACTGCCATGCAGTTTAAAACCGTCCTTATTTCCATCCGCTCATTTGTCTCCGCCCTAGTCTAGCTTGTATCTTTACATGTACTTTCTGAAACTATCCTTTTCCGCTTAATTATAAATAGCTTTGCTAACTTAGTTATTCTCCTGCTTGGTATTGCTTCCGTCCGCTTTGGTTTACCGCTTGTAATATTCCTTGCCCGACCGCTTGACTGGTTTGCTTGCTTGAACGCTGTGTAAACTGCTGACATTAATAAAAGTAATAAAGGAAACCTGCAAGATTTACCGACCCCTGGAGTTCCGTATTTCCACTGTTCCACGACCGCGAGAGTAAACTCGTATAAAATTTGGCGCCCGAGACCGAGAGAAGAAATTATTGTTTATTATTTTGTTTTTGTAAATAGTTTTGGAGTTAATAAACGATTAAAAAAAACAATCCGGAGTTTACGTCATAACTTTGCCACTGGATAGCTTTTCTAAAAATATTCAACACGTATTTTCTTATTTGTCGATCCGAAGTGTATTTCTCGAGATTTCTCACTTTCAAAAGTCCATGCCATCTACATTTACAGCGCCATCTACCACGAAACGAAAAATGTTAAATACAAAAGTTACGTATTTTGCATCGTAGAATCCGAATATGCAATAAAAATGGGCGATCCTATTTGAGATTTGAAAGTTACCCCCTCCCCAACCCCAGGGTTGGGGGGGGGGTCAAGATTGGTATCATTGGGTAGTTTTTTAAAGAGATTGAATACGTATTTTTTAATTTTTCAATCTAAAATGTATTTCCCGAGTTATTCGACCGTTTTCGGACTTTTCGCACACCCGGTATGTAATGAGGTTTTGTTAACACAGTGTTAACAAAGAACTAATAGGAAGACTGGTGTTTGATAAATTGATCAAAAGCGTCTGGATAGACAAACACCGGGAAAAGGGACAGTGCAGCTTGGGGAGAGAATGAATAACAGGAGGGAATAAGACATTGCCATAATGTGGAAAGGAAGTTAGGCAAGAAAAGTACCTAACTTCAAAGTCAGATTCAAGAAATATGACTAATTTCCCAGGTTTTCTGAAGAGTCGATATTTTTAATTATAATTTTACAACCTCGCAAAAAAAAATTAACTTTATAATTTGATTGAATTATGATGTAATTTATAATTTGATTCTGGAACGACTTGATAATTATAATGGACTATTCGTATGTAAATTTTCGGCCACATGTGTAATTTAGTTTTGAAGCAATCAGTCACGAGCCGGGTGTCTGTTTTTACTGTTAAAAAGGTACTGGGGAACAATCTTAAGAGGACAGTCTACCAGCTGATTTTTCTCTTAGCAGTCCGTTGGCTATTTCGACTATTTTGTGGCAACAGTGTATGTTTCATAGAACAGATCCATGCGCTCGGTTGTGATTGGTCTAACCGTCCAGTCGCAGCTCCGCCTTAATTTTAGAAAAAAAAAACGTGTTTACGCTTGATGTTATTAAGTCTGGCTACAAAAGCATTCGTCAACATATGGGGTTGCTAACGCATCTAGATGTCTACTTTTAGAAACACAGGGGGTGGGGTTGTTATTCGCTAGTCATGAAATTCTGCTACTAAAAAACAAATCCCTTTAAACTGTAGTTTCAATCTAAAAATTACGGGAATATCATGTATTTTTAGTAACGTTTTGTTTAAGTAATATTTCTAAATTAATTTTATGCATTATGTAAAGCCAAAAGTAAAGTTGAAAACGGTTTTTTTTAATATTAAAAAAAATTAACCCTTCCTTACTTTGCCTAATATGTATGGTATTGTAACGACGCAAAAACTTGAACACACGTCATGTTCCATTTCCATAATTTCATTTTCTCCAGTTTTTTGTTCTTCGCCTTGCGGTTTTTCACAAAGCATCTCCCTTTTTTTGCTTGGATTTAAAATTAAAAAGTTTCCGATTATCTGACAAGTACATTAACTTTGCAGCTCTTTGGGAAGTTAAGCGATTTCTTTTTTTTGCTGCGAACCCAAGTGTAAGAACTAAACGTATATTCCGTACCAGCAGACGTTACGGGCGCTCCTAAAGTTCGAATGGCTACGTCTGCTATTTCGCATGTTCCTCCTAATCCCCCCGTAACGAAAAAACGCATCGTTACAACAGTGGTTGTAACGATGCGTTTTTTCGTTACGCCGCAAAACTGGTATTTTTCGAGTGCTTCGACCCGAAGACGCGAGAGTTGGACGCGCGCAACACCGCCCCTCTCTACTAGATGTCGCACCGCACTACTCATTGCAAAGACTGCAAGTTCGATTGGCAGTTCGATCAGGTACTCCAGCCCCAGCAGATACGCCAGTTATACCAGTAGTAAGTGACCAGAAAAGTGACAGTGAAAGTAAAATTAGTTTCTTCCAGTGGACCAGCCGTAGAAAAATAGGATTCTGCAAGATTGCAGACCCCTGGAGGACCGTGTCTTCACTGAAGTTGCCCGGAACGTCTCTGAGGTCTAAGAGACGGACCGTGGAGAGTAAACTCTATAAAATCTGGTGCCCGAGAACCGAAGAACAAGAAGAAGGAGTGTGTTTGGTTATTGTTAATTATGGAATGATTTATGTTTTGTTTTATTGCAATAAATAATTTTAAAACCAACCCGGAGTTTGCGTCACACAGTATTGGGCTCAATTCATCAATACCGTCCCATATAAATTCTCTTCGCCCGTGCCCTTGTTTATCTCTGTAATCGACCAGATTTTCTTTTATTTTAATGAAACACCTATTTTTCATCATAAACAAATCTAATCGCACCTAGCAATTCAGTTGGATTGAAAAACTGCTAAAAAAAATCTCTTCTCTTTTTAAACTCCTTCAGAACATTTGCCTCTTCTGTTTTCTGCAGTAGCGAAACTGGAAGCTGTCCAATTAAAGTTTTCTCCAAGTCATGAAATTCTGAAAACGCTTTGTGTATCTATTTGTTTCAAAAGTAGTTAGGTCTACTTCCTCTTTTTTGGTCATTGTTATTGTCTCTGCCGCGTACATCATTATAGATCTTATTATTGTTTTATATATATGTATAGTCAGCTTCGTGTTTCTCGCAAGTATTTTGCTTTTTAACATTTTCTTATTGGCTTGGAACGCTCTTCCGACCATCATTATTTTTTCTTTGATTTCTGGTGTTCTCTCTCCTGTACTTGATATCATTACAGCGATTTCTTTTTTTTTGCTGCGAACCCAACTGTAAGAACTAAACGTATATTCCGTACCAGCAGACGTTACGGGCGCTCCTAAAGTTCGAATGGCTACGTCTGCTATTTCGCATGTTCCTCCTAATCCCCCCGTAACGAAAAACTGGTATTTTTCGAGTGCTTCGACCCCAAGACGCGAGAGTTGGACGCGCGCAACACCGCCCCTCTCTACTAGATGTCGCACCGTACTTCTCAGTTCAACAGTTACAGTATATTTGAGTAAAAGCGATGGGCCGGGGTTCAATAAGCAGTTCCGATCCAGATAAGTTCCAGATACTCCAGTTCCAGCAGTTATACCAATAGTAAGTGACCAGTAACGTTAGTTTGTGCCAGTGAACCAGCCGGAAAAGTAAGAATTCCTACAAATAGTTTGTGCGTCCTTCACCAGCTTCTCTCTCTAGTCTGCATTGAGTTTCTGCCGTGCATTCTAGTCCTGTCTTTCTCTATCAGTATTGAGTTTTTCCGCCATACAGTCTAGTCCTGTCTCTCTCTAGTCTGCATTGAGTTTCTGCCGTGCATTCTAAGAGTCCCGTCTCCCTCTAGTTTGCATTGAGTTTCTGCCGTGCATTCTAGTCCTGTCTTTCCCTAGCTGTATCGAATTTCTGCTACAGTCTAGTATCCCGATTCATTTCTGTTCGTTTTTTGTCTCTACATGTTGCCTGTTCCGTTATTCTGGAATTTAAGATCCGATCGCACAAACCGTAACCCCCAGACTCCGGAAAATGAAGGGACCTGCAAGATTACCGACCCCCGGAAGACCGTGTCTTCACTGAAGCTGCCCGGAACGTCTCTGAAGCCGAAGAGACGGAGCGTAGAGAGTAAACTCTATAAAATCTGGCGCCCGAGAACCGAAGAAGAAGAAGTGTGTTTAATTATTGTACATTTTGGAGTTGTATTTTATCTCAATAAATAATTTTAAAAACAATTCCGCAGTTTGCGAAACAGTATGTATAGTATAACCTTAAGATATTACTGTAAAAATTTAAGCTAATTTTGAGGTAGGGTAGAGTTACATGAGTCCACACGTACCTGATTCTCTGAAACTGGTTCTGGTACGGCACCGGCAGCCGGTAATGGTACGGTAGGTCCCTGCGCATGTAAGGGTCAGTCGACGGTGACGAAGAAACGTTGAACTTGTAACGGTCGTACGTTTGGTAGGCGGTGCCGTAGTAGGCTTCGGCGGGCTGCTGTTGCGGCTGCTGCTGCGGTTGCGGCACATACCTCTCGACCGGTATGTGAGCGTGCGGCGGTACGTACCTCTCCGCGGTACCGGACGAAGAAGTCGAGTACCTCGAGTCGTACGCCGCTTGATGATGGTGGTACCTGCTCTCGTAGTAGCGGTTGTCCTTTATGCGGTCGTAGAATCGTTCGCCGACGGCGTTAGGGGACGAACTGTAGTACCTCTTGTCGTATCTTTCGAGTTTTTTCGGCGAAAAGCCCTCTGTCGGTGACGGCGACAGCGGAGGGGGCGGAATGAACCTTTCCGGCTGCGGGTTCCCGCCGGTCGGGGACGGGAACGCGTTCGCCGAATAACATTCCGGGCTGGGCGTGTTCGCCGGTGATATCGGAGGCGGGGGTATAAATCTATCGCTCGACGGCGCTGGAGACGGCGGTTCCATGTACGGCACCCTCTGCTCCTGCCCGGAGAACCTTTCCGGACACGGTATCGGCAGGAACCTCTCCGACGGGTACCTCTCGTACTCGGAAAACCTCTGGAACCTCCTCTCCTTGGCGATTTTGTACATTTCAGGCGGTAGAGTCTTGACGATATCGTTACTCGCGAACCTCTCGTTCGGGGCGAACCTATCGAGAACGTGGTACCTATCCAGGGAACCCATGTTACCGTTACCGTTGAACCTGGCGCACCGCTCCGCGCCGACGCCGTAATGGTACCTCTCCGGCTGGAGTCTGTCGGACGAGATCGACACCATGGTGTTTCGTTCGCCGAGCGGGTACCTCTCGGACACCGCGTGGTACCGCTCGCCCGACGGCAAGCGGTCCGAGCTGCTCCGCTCCGAGCCGAATCTTTCCGATGGGGCGGTCTGAAATCGTTCGGCGGGTTCGAACCTGTCGTCGATTTGCTGCTTGTCGCCGCATTGGTAACGGAGTTCCGGTTGGTTCCTAGGATGATCGCCAGGTGCGCCAGGAGCACAGCCAGCCGGACACTGTGCCGACGCCGGCGCGGTCGCCTGGTGGGGTGGTTGCCTTCTGCCATACGTGTCTTCGTCAGTAGGCATCCTGGTGGCCCTGGGCCCGCGACTAGTACATCTGAAACAGAAACGTGCGTTTTAGAATTTTTCTTTTGCATCTAACTTATCATAAAATAAAAGTTTCGTGGAAGTAGGAGGTAGCCTCCTATATTTTTTTGGAGCTGGAACGATGCTGCCCTCGGAATTTAAGCGGCGAACCTGACGTTCTAGAACTTCTGAACGGTCTTACAATGAAAGCTTAGATTGTACTCAAGTCCAAGTGTCCTCCACTATTTCGAAACTATTTACCTGCACCGTCCAGTGGTGGAAATCGCAAATATAGCCGAGCAAAAGTCGAGGAATCTGGTACTACAGCTTAAGTTAACAGAAGGTAGTAAACTAAAGCCTACAACGTCTAAATCATAAAGCATTGTTGCAATTTACTTGTTTGCACTGTAGTAAATAACACGAAAGTGTACGGTATATTAGGGTGGTCCTTATTTGGAGTAAATTCGAATTTCCAAGGTTTTCACCCCTAAATCGGATTAAAATAAATTAAAAATTATTTGTGTAAAGTTACAACTCTCTCGCACATCGGCAATTCGATTTGGATGCCTTGCGACTTAGGGGGCAGCAGAAGAGGTCCAATGGGCCTAAGCGCAGCGGGAACACCGCAGCCCTGACATCTTACATACATTATTCCTTGTTCACCAAGCTCGGCTAGATTCCCTAAGTACTATTACTATTTGATTTAAAATTATTTACCTATCTGGCAAGTTTCAATGCTTTCTATACTACCTTTTGTTAGTTATTCTTGTTTCAATTTCTACTATTAACAGTCTACATATCGCCGTTCGCAGTACTGCCAGTGTAACGAGGTGTTTTTTTGTGACCTTGGCCATGTGTAATCGACGAGTGCTATGACTCCTGACCGGGCCCAGATGCCGCGAGGTGCGGAGTTGACGACCCCGACCGGCCGTAACCAGAGCTCCGCGTCGAATGAAGTACCGCCGGACCCCGCTGCACTGCCAGAGAACGAAAGCCGAGCGCGCGCCGACTCCGGCGGTGACCAAAAGCGGAACGCGCACAGCGCACCTCCCTCTCCGTTAAATGGTGATTCGCGTTACTGCTATGAACCGACACCGAACATGTTATATAAAAGATTTCGCCGCGCTAACCCAGGCAGTTCGAATCCAGTTCAGCCAGCAGTCCAGCAACCAGTTCTACATTACGAAAAGTTGAGTGAGTAAAAGTGTGCCAAGTGGGGTGACGTCCGAAACCGTAAGTTATTTTCTTTACCAGTTTGTGCGTTTCCTGAACCCTTCTACCTCTGGACCGTGTTTGGCCGGACAGAGTTCCTGAACCCTTCTCCCTCTGAACCGTGTTTGGCCGGACAGAGTTCCTGAACCCTTCTACCTCTGGACCGTGTTTGGCCGGACAGAATCCCGAATCCTTTATGCACTGTGATATTGCCAGGCATACTGTTTTAATTTTTGTTTATTGCTATCCGTCCTGTTGTTACCTGCTAAGTGATGTTTGCCTATCTGTCTTTGTAATACGTACCACACCAGATGAATTCCCGCAATTTGTTTAACCGACGCACATTACTCGCTGTATAGTTTTGTTCAATTCCTCAGTTCAATCACCATTAAGTTAACATTTTGAAATATACTCCTGCTTGGTATCGCTTCTGCTCGCTTTGGTTTTACTGCTGAAATTTTTCCCTGTCCCGCACGGCTAAAACAAAACTCCCGAAACCGCTTCAACGTTACCGAATCCGCAATTCAAGAAAACCTGCTGACTCCGGGGAACAATTCCGAACACCTGCGCGAAATTAACAGAACGCCTGGAAGCCGAGTCTTCACTGACGCTGCCCGAACCATCCTGGAACCCGAAGGGATGGACCAGAGGGAGAGTTAACTTCCTTAAGCAAATCTGGCGCCCGAGATCCGGAAGAAAAAAAAGAAGACCGTCGAATTTAATTCTGTTAACATTTTGAAATATACTTACGTTGTCAAGTTACAGTGAATAAATGTATAAAACCATAATTGGGAGTTTTGCGCCATCACAAGATATCTGAAAATTTTGCAACATACTAACATCGATGGAGACCATACGGCGAAAATATTTTCAAGATGTCGGTACCTCCGGTTACACCGGAAGTAGGTGCCAACTTGCTTATTTTAAATGGAACACTATGTATTTTATTACATTTTTGGATTCTGTGCAAGATTCTAGATAGATTTCGTGTATCATGTCTTATACCTAAATCTAAGCGTTTTTGACATATTCAATTTTTTATGTTAAAAATGACGTTTGCAGTCCCTAAAATAATTATCAATTTCTCCTATAAGGAAGCCTTTATTATTTAATTTGGGTTGGTTTCCTTGTTGAAAAGGACCTACTTTAATAGATTTCTTTTGAATTTTGATAACTATTAGTACAGGATGTTAAAAA
>JAWQRJ010001093.1:0-17045 GCA_033557515.1 Diorygopyx duplodentatus
TCCTCTTGTCCAACTCTTCGCCGATCGTTGTCAGCAACTTGCAGAGGCACTCCAAGCTCTCTTCCTCTTGGTTAGTTAGCAAATTATCGAGGCAACGCATCATTATACTGTTCGTTAGCATGCCCCTTTTAAATAACTCCCCTATAAAGCGTATGTTCCCGACAGACTTCCGCCGTAACCTCCTGTCTTCATCTTCGAGCAACGACTGCAGCTCTTTTTTCTTTTCGGGATCCGTGCACTCTTCGATCTCTTGCATTTTCTCGTTACGCATCGTCTCGTCCGCCGAATTCTTCTCAAACTCCATTTGACATCTGGTGATCAGCAGCTTTCTGAAATTGACGAAATCCTCCTTATCGTGTAGCGGCACTTGCATCTGCGCCAGATGGCTGCACATTAGGGCGTAAGCAACCGAAAAGTTCGGCTCATCGACGGCCTTCTCGAACACCAGATCTATGACACCCTGCAGTCTTTCCATATTATCGATCGGCAAAGACTTGATCTGCTGCACTAAGGGATCGAATTTCTGCGGCGTTAATTTATTTAGGATACCGCGAACTTTCCTGTACAAGCTCTACAACAAGAAAGAAAGAAATAAATGTTAAATTTAAAGTAAATAATTTTATGACGTACGGCTGTTTTCTTTTCGTCTTCTGTCTGACTGGCATTCTCGGAAAACCGAGCAGGTTTCCACGCGTTCTCCGCTTCGTGCAACTTAATATCCTCACGTATCGATATTCTCAGGATATTTGGCTTGTTATTTTTAGAATTACCGCTAATTTTGCCCTGTTGGCTGTTTCGTTTTGGTGGAGCCTAAAATAAAAGAAAGAAACTATAACTTACAGCTAACCTTTTTCTCAATTGAGAAATTATAATCGGAGGAAATCAGTAAAATGTTGACTTCATTCTATATAAGGAGAATCAGTTCACTACTTTCATTCTTGAGACATCATATTATAACACTACAACTACCACACCAATCAAAATGACTGATTTTACGATTTTATTTTAGAATTCTTACTACTTTATGTCTTCATATATATTTTTTTCGCAATAACTTTTGCAACGATAACTAAAGAAATACTACAACGTACTCGAGCTCAAGTATTTGGGGAGTGAAGAAGTGTTTTAGTAGCTCTTCAATAGTACTGAATTTAAGATCAGTGATGTGAATGAGGCGAAATCTCACAAGAGGAAGAGAAAAAAGAAGAATTCAACACAAATTCACAAAATGAAATTAAAGAGGTTATAGGAATTTTCACTCAAGACAGATGGCTGGCTCAAGAAAAGAAAGGCAATATAATAAAAACTCTAGAATAAGGAACTGGTCTATAAAAATGCAAGTTCTAAATAAAAACATTAAAAATTATTTCTATATACAAACTGAAAAAGGTTTAAATAGAATTGAAATGTGCCAAATATGCGAGAACAATCTAATTTAGTTTTGAAATGGAAATTTATTTCAACATTTTTGTTACCCAAGCATATAATATCCTTTTTATAATTACTTATCGATGTGTAAGTGATAAAATGTTGGCATATTTTATTACCAGCCATTTTCACTACTTTTGGTAGAAATAGCTTATGTTGGCCGTTCGGTAGTTCCAGTGATAAGCAAACGCTTCAACGTTAGAACATTAATATTCGAGCAAATCAAAAATACTTACACCACGTTGTGACGACGATTTCCCTGGATAGTTAGTTGCACTAAATTGTGGGGCAAAGTCCGTCGTTCGGCCACCCAACGGATACCTACTAATATCACCGATTCTACCTCTCTCTTCTTGCAGAACGACGTCGAGAAGATTGTCAGGTTTCAGTTTACTTTTAGGATCGTTTCTGAGGGCCAAGAGGAAGTCCCTATCATAAATTTTCTTTCCTGCCGGGTTAACAGGTGACCATTGGTCTGAAACGAACAGAAAAGCCATAAATAAGCATTAATAAACACAAATGCCATTTAAAAATATGAGAAAACCAAGTAGGCCATCAATTTTACATTAACACTGCACCTCACTTTTTATTGGACTTATCAATACTTCCAACATGATCGCAATGAGGCAAATTACTATCACAGTCAAAACTACTGGTTGGCTTGAGAAATGAGTAGAAAAAAAAGGTGCTAACCATTTTCAATAAAACAAAATTTACAATGACATTTTACTTAGGTTACACATTCATGGCCACCAATCTAATACTATTAAAAGTGCTATAATTGTATGTATGTTTATTTGTATGCATGTATTTTGTGATCTTGAAAACGGCGTAACTTTATTGCCCAATATTTGCAGGATTTCAATATTGTGGTGGGAAAATCGATTTATATAGGTCTCAAGTCAAAGAAAACTCAGTAAGTACAATTATCATTGTACATAACCTAAAAAAGTTAGTTTGACTACGGATTTAGGAATGGCACGGGTGTAACTACTCTGTACACGCTTTTGAAAGCTTTTGAGTAGTTGCCATTAATGACCGTGAGATGACGCTGCCAGTATTAAAAAAAAAGAAAAAGGGAAGAAAGCCAGGTATATTCATATAAGAATTCAAATTAAGATGAATAAGTACTGTGAACAATAAGTTTCCACGATTATGAATAGAAAGTTGATATTTCAAGATATATGTACTTAGAAAAAAGAAGACTAAAAAGTGTTTTGTTTTTTAAACCGCACGAGCTCGATCTACCAGGTACTACATCTTAACACATAACACTTACCGTCTTTGTAAGGTAAAACTTGTCTACCATCACCAACGTTACTATCTATTTCGGAAGAATTATTTTTACTATTAGCTTCGTTTTTCGCCTGCACCAACTTCTCGTTGGTCAGGTCGATTTTGTCCGTCTCGTCCGGCGTTTCGACAGGCGGCACAAACGGCTTCGGGATATCCTTAACGATATCGGTAACGTCGATCTTGCCCTTCGGCAACGGTTTGCTGGGCTCGTGCTTGATTGTCCGCGCGTTCGCTTCGACGACCGCCTTGTTCGAATCGACCTCGGGTGCCGCCGCGACGACGACGACGTTGACGACGCTGTTCTCGGTCGCGACGTTATTGTTCACGCTGCCGATGATTATTGCGGGCGCTTCGGCTGGCGCGTGGCTGTCGCTAAACGCGTCCATGTCCGTGCCCTCCTTGTTAGCACCCTTCATGTTCAGCTCCTTCATTTTATTCGTTTTGTTGTTTGGTTTGGCCGGTTGCGTTTGCGGGACAGGGACCGAAACCGCCGGTTTGAACCCTTGCTGCTGCTGCGCCGGCACTTGTTGTTTGGGTGCATTCTTTTGTTTTGCTTTACCTGAAACAAAAAGAGGGAAAAAGTGCACTTGAAAAATAGTCGAGGTTTTATTGGAGTTATTTTTAAAAACAAACAGTTTATCTTATCACCACTGATACCATTCTTCCTAAGGGTTTTTGAGGTTGAAATACTGATTAGAATTTTAAAAAGTAACATTTAAATATAGCTAGATAATTGCGTTTTTTACATATACATATAGTTATTCAAAAGTTAAATGGTATTTATGGTACATCTTGGCTACATACAGCAGTACCTCCAGAGATTTTTTTACTTTTGGAGTCTAATGCCCGGTGGCACAAAGCACATCTGTTATGTTGACAGATCGTTAACAAGATTACAGAATTCAAATTTGAATACTATAGTATATGTTTATCAATTTAATTTTTTTATCATATTGCCCCGTACAGAATTAGGTTTGCTCACTGTTGAGAACAGATGTAAAATGCATACTTTTCTAATGTTGCATAAAATATTGCATTCGCACACTCCTACATATTTGAATGACTTTTTGACATTTCCTTCTTCACATGACCTGCCGGCTTGGTTGGGTACAAATAATCTTTTATTCTTCCATGTTCACCGCTCTAATAAGTACCACTTATCCTTCACTATTCGCTCTACCACACTTACCACACGGAATAATTTGCCATGAGAAGATCGGTTATGCAATTGTTATTAACATGCTCAGTGTAAGATGGCTGCCCTTAGATGTGTTCTTTTTCTCTATTTTTCTTCCTTTTGCATATTCTCCTTTCTATGCTATGGATTCACTATTCAATTGTCTGTTTTTTCCCCTCTTTCGAATTCTATAGGTTTCGAAGGTTAATTGTTAGAGATCATGTTTGGTGATAAATTAAATTAGCCTTATGTCATTGATTTGTTTGTTCAATCATTAGAGAATATGAATTTTTATAATGGCAATAAGACTATTATTATTAATAAAGGTACGAACAAATACAATGAAAATGCATACATATTATATACATGGTATTTCAAGAGACGTTTAACAGCGCGAAACGGACAGATGCAAAACATTTCAACACATTTTCAAAACTAAATTATGTCTTCAAAACATGTTCATATATACCTAATTACAACGTTTCGCAGGTTAAAAACAGGGCGAATATACATAGATATGTACTTTTGGTATTATTGTTGTCATTATAACAATGAATTTGTCCATTTCTTGAAGCTCATGTAGAAAATAAGCTTACGCTTACTGCGCCTCTGTGACAAAACAGGTAGTGAACGGAGAGCTTAGTTTATGAGTTAGAACAAGTAAGGGCACTTTACAACTTGTCGTAAATACCCTTTAACTTTTGATGACATACCTACCATATCAGCATTTACAGATGATACGCAATTTATTGATTTTGTTGGTATGGGATAAACTAACCATACAAAGTGGATACCTAATAGAATACAACTACTTGAATTAAATAAATATTTAACTTAAATATTTGATATTTAAAGTAAATATTTACGTTATATTTGAATATTGTACATCTTCGTATCCTGAAGAATGTGTCACATAGAGATTTAAAAAAGTCTTATTTAGAACTTTCAAACAGTCTTCTTAAAGCAAAAGTTTGAATAAACAAAACAATAGAATGCCAGGAATTCTCCTTGGCAGCAATTAATAAATTTGCTATCATTCTTAACCTTGACCAAAGATCCTAACAGAGTGGTTACAAACAAATAGGAATGCAATCATAGCAATCTGAGAGGGCAGGAGGAACAAAACAGTTGCAAATTACAGTGAAAGCTTTCATAAGCCTACACCGACGGGGCCAACTTTTTTGTCTGGTTGTGGGAGCTGTCCGCCTATAAGAAATCTCACAAGTCAGGAACCTTTTTGTCGGAGCCATTTTAATCAATACAGCCACCTAACGTAAACCCGTATTCGTTTGATTGCAAGCAATGACTGCAATAAAATCAAAGTTTTGTTGACTAGCAAAATGCATATAAAACAGGGAAGAACCGAATGAATTCTTGCACAATTTGTGTCTGTCCGATTATTAGAACTACAGGTCTGCGTATTGGGAGGAAAAGAGTGTCTACTTATTTAATTTTGTGCACCTTTGCTTCTGTACTTTTTCAGATAAGGAAAAACATAACCTTATATTTGGTGTTGCTTAATGCAGTGGTTTCCAACCTTTTTGTACATCCTTTTTCAAAAAAAAAAAAAAAAATTGTGCCCCCTTCAATTTTCGTAACACTGTAATTTCACAAAATACTCTCCTGATATGACAATTTATTTACTGGGTTAGAACACAACATACCATATTTTATATAAAATAGTTTTTATACATCAAAAAATATTTATTTATTACAGTAGAATCTCGATACCGTGAATATCGGATAAAGTAAATCACATTTCCAACGCATTAGCCACCGTATAACATGAACAAATGATATCCATTACCGGGGGAACTGCGCTCGACACAGGGGTTCCCCGACCGTCGTGTCCAGTATTTCGAATCTTCAAGAAAGTAAGGTTTCACTCGACGGCGCTATAACTGCATTAAATACTGCAATCCAGTAGGCAGAATACAGTGGTGTGGACTTCACAGACCTCATGGTTTTAAAAAGACTAAGAGAAACAGTCATTATGCAAAAAATTACAAATCCTAAGAAGCAAATTAGGATTTCAGACTTTTTGTCAACAAATAATCTGTTTTCTGCTCTATTAATATTTCATTTTACGTTTTTAGATTAACCCCCGTTTATAGTAACTAAATCGCTAACGTGAACGTGCGTTGTTTTATTTTTTTCACGGTATCGAGATTCTACTGTATAAGTATTGATAATTTTATTACATTTAATACACCATACAAAATTACAGAAAAAAACATATATGTTTTATTCAAGTTTAATGCAATATTAAAGCGACGGTTGCACTTATTTTTGAGCGTAAAGTTTCTCAAACTGTGGTGTCATTGAAGATATTGCTGTTCTTAGTTCATTTTTAATCACCAAACGCGATCGACAATTTATCTTTAACACGGCTACAGCAGAAAACCCCTTTTTTCACATAAGTAAGTGTTACTTCTTTATCTTTCTTTACTTGTAGCCATAACGTAACAATATTATTTTCGTCTTCAAACACTTGCTTTAATGTGCTGTCATAAGTCGATTATCATATCTTATTCTGATGTCAAAAGTCCAAAAGCTTCATACTTTTCAATCAAAAACGGATTTCTTATCCATTCATATTTCGACGTCTTTAAAATAAAACAAGAATTGCTTCAGTAGACTGGTCAAGTGATTATTAGTAAAAACTTTACTTTCATCCATTTCATCTGCAAAACAGGGTTATTTTAAAATTGGGAAACATGTCAAAATTATTATTTTTCGAATTTGTTATCCAGATATCCAATTTTTTCATAAATGCTGTAACCTTGTCTTTCTGCATCAGAGCATGAATTTGAGTCCCTTGCATTAATTTATTTAAAGTACTGAGTTTTTCAAAAATATCCATTAAATACGCATGTTTTACAAGAAATTTTCTATCATAAAACAAGTTTGTTTCATCTCTGTTATTATCATCTCTTCTTTGAATTCAAAAATCTTTCGAAGTACATTTGAACGGGAAAGCCAACGTACCTCACAATAATATATTCTTCTTATAATATATTTATTATAAGAAGTGCTCTATATTATGCACCCACGTCATCACACAATTTTGCGAAAATCCTTCTTCTTAATGGACTGTTTTTAATAAAACTTACAACTCTTGTAATAACTTCAAATGCTGTTGGTAGGTCCTCACTCATTTGTTTTGAAACAAGTGATTGTCTATGAATCATGCAATGTGTCCAAATTGCACGAGGAGCCAAACGTTTCTTTCGAACTAGTGTCTGTAGACAAGCGTTTGTCCTGCCCACGGATGTCATTTTCATTAAAGAAATTATCAATCATATTAAAAACTTTGCTTGCTGTAGAATTGCTTTCAATAAGTTTACAGAATAACATATATCTTCTCTAACATCAGTTTGGACAACATATCTTACATATGTAATCAAATGTGCATCTTTAAGTACATCTATTGCTTTATCTATTTGAAACGCGCAATAAGATTTAGTTTTTCTATTATTTGATCGCAAATATCTTCAGAAATATCGGAAATTCTTACCACCCTATTATATGCAAGTGGATTTTTTTCCGGTGTATTCAAACATGAGATTTTGGTAACATCAGCATGCCCCCCTTACCTCAATTTTATGCCACCCTAAGGGGGCGTGCCCCACAGGTTGGAAACCACTGGCTTAATGTGTTCTACTTTTCCTTCTATATAGAAACATACAAAACCAAAAGTGATGTTAAATAAAATAGAATCAAATTTTGATCTATTTTATTTATATGGAGCTGAGATATACATACCATCCTTGATATTGTCTTTAAAAAAGATCAACTTTGGTGTGAAAGAGTTAGTAATGTATTTTGTATCATTTGGAATACATTAATTACAATGTGTAACAATCACTCAATTTGGAATGTGCCATCAGTTAATTGACCTTAATTTATTGATAACCTGGGATAATATGATAAAGGTAGGTCAGCATACAAAACAATATGTATTAAAATGTCTTTATGACCAAAATGACGTGTAAATTTTCGTAACATATGTGCAGATTTTTAATTAACTATAAATTTAACAAAGACGTTGTTAAATTTAATTGCGTTTGGCGTGAATAATCTCAATTAAATGAAAATAGATCCGCCTCCATTTAAGTATATACGAACGACGTTGCACCCTGTTCCACATGTTGTAACATATGTCTAGGTTAAATGTTAAATTCAGGTTTGCCAACGACGCGAAAAAAATAATAAAATCATATTTCCTATTTCATAACAAGGTAAACCAGATATTCAACTTTCTAAAATTTCGGTGTCTGGTGACGGAATGAACGAGTGAAGGGTGGAAATGTCGAAATTTGCGGAAAGAACAGAATAAAAAGTTACCTCTATTTACTACTTGCCACTCGGACATGTCCAACAAGGCCGGTTCAGGCATCTATTCTTAGAACTGACGACCAGACGAGTAGGAGTTCGGGTGCATCAAGAACCAAATACGGTTATAAAACAAAAAAACTATCGATCGAAAATACCGAACAGGCCGTTTACCGAGTACTTTTGCAAAACCGAAACCGTACAATGTGCAACGAAATGGTTATACGTATGGTGCAAGGTCACGAATAAATTAGTTTGCGCGTTTCGCTTACAAAAGAAAACTTAAAATATCACTAAAAAAACTTAAAAACGAAAATTAAAAAAGTAATGAGTAATAAAAAAATAACGGCGCGTATTTCGCGACTACGTAAAACTATTTTACACGTTGCGTACGACCCATGTGGTCGACGCACAATCATAGATTAAGAATATAAATATAGATAGGCAACTCTCAGTGACAATTTAGTTCACCACTTTAGTTCATTCATCCCATCACTCATGGCGTGGACGTCAGCGGCGGGATTATTTAAATTATTATAAATATTTTTTGTAATATCCATTAGTAGTCATTCAACAATTCAAGGAAATAAAAAGATGATGTAGAAGAAAACCACTTATTGAAGAAAAAACTATTTAATACAAAAACTCAATCTTATTTATAAAATAAGTTTGAAACATTAATTCTAAAACATAATTGTAAACAATAAAGGATAAAAATATAATTCTAGTTGTAAAACTAATTCAAAGCAACTCACGAACATAATTTACATTCAGTGTATACAAAATATGGTGGGTAGGCATTTAAAGAAAATTAACGTCACAAATTAAATTAACTAGCGAAACAATTCATGGTATACTTATATGCCACAGCTAAATTTGATAATAATAATTAATATAACTAACTAATAATGAGCATGTGAAAATGAAAACGCAACACCCTATTAAATATAAAATAAAAATTCAGGAATAATTTTTTTGGGCTGATGCTCATTACATTGAAAATTGCAAATCTGGCGGATTTGGATTGGAATTCTTCAATCCAAATCGGTGAGATTTCCATCACAATGAGTCCTAATAAAAAAAAACATACCTTATACAGAAGTATCAATTATTGTAAAATCAACATTTTTATTTGTCTAACAGACTCTTTTCTAATTTTGTATTTTTTATAACGCTCAAAGGCTTGTTGTTTCACGATATCATTTATCTGTCTTGTATCTGTACCTCTCAAAATCTTGTTAACATTTTTTGTCCATGTAAATAAATAAAAAGTTACCAACTTATTCAGAAATAACGTATGTAGGTTATGTTCTCTGCAAGTAAATGAATTTGTGACAAAAATATTGACACACATAAGGGGTAAATATGTATGTAATATTTCCATGCAATTTGTAAATAACCTACGAAAAGCAGTATGAGGACGTAACAATGCTTTAGGCCCATAACTTCGGCATTCAATCAAAAAGTGCTCTTCTTCGTGTGACGACGCAATTAAATCTGTTTTGCACTGTGTGCACTTGACACTTTTTAATATGTTTCGTGCCATATATCCGGCAATATACGAATGCAATCCGCATACGAAAGCCTCATGGGGGACGGTGAAAGTAAATTGTTCTGTACTACCCACACATTCTTCTTCAACATCTATACCTGTAGATGCTACCAAAGGATTACAAAGAAAATCTTTTAAACAATTTAATGCACCTTCAGTAGCATCTTCCTCACAATTGGACCCTGGTGAGTGTGGTGATACAAAATTGTTTACAATGAGGCTCTTAAAAGAAGTAATAAAAGAATAACAATTTGGATTTATATTTCTTTGGCCGTGACTTCGAATACAACCAAAGAAGTTCTCGAGAGGATCCTGATTAAAACTTCGAGGAGCTAAAAATTCAAAACCTACACCACGTAATTTTGTCCATATGTGTTTAAATCCACGCAATGTTGTGATCCAATTATTTACAGTTGGTGGAATAAACTCTCTGTCGCCATCACAAAACTTCATTGAGTTTAATACTTTTATTGCCTCATCCCAAAAGGCAACATGGGCGGATTGTTTTGTGATTGCACATCGGAGATATTTTCCATGTTCAGGTGTCAATGACGAACCGTTCACACTGTCAAATAATTTATCTACAAATAAGAGGAAGTCAGCTGTATCTTCTGCAGATTTTGGAAGACATTCATTTCCTGCAACAACAACAAAATACACTACTGAAGTACTGTAGAGTATAATGTACATACCAAATCTAAGCAATCCTCTCATGGTGGAAGACACTCTTTGCGAAAATACTTGCGCAACCATCTTCACCTTCATTTTTTTAAGTTTATTTGCATAAACATGTGCATCGGTTAATTTGGCCAACATTTTCATATCCGAGTCTCCAATGTCCAGTTCATATAGTTGTACTATGTCACTCCAAAAAGCAGTTTGCTCAGTTTTCTTCCACGTAAATTTAACTTTTCGTTGAAGCATGTTCTTTCGGATTCCTTTTAATAAATGAGGTGGATCTAACAATGGGACAATTTCATGTCCATTAACAGAAAATCCTAACATTTTATTTTCTTTTTTATCTAGTATATGCATCCTATTTGTCTTTTCTTTTAAAGCTTTTAGTGCTGACATCGTAACTGATAGCTGATCACATACTGTTGCTATTACGTGTAAGCCTATTTGTTGTAAATTGTCAATTATCAATTGGATATTTCGCACTAAGTCTGGTGCACTCATGCAGCCTTCGGTAAAATAATACGCTATAGGCTGCTTCCATTTTTGGCGTATGCCTCTTGCCATGAAGACCATAGCATGGTCTGCAAACTTGGCTTGTCGTCCTTCGCCACAGTCTTTGAATCCATAAATCATGTCGTCCCTACTATTGTATGAAAGAGATGGTTCCAGTTCCATTTCGTCAAAGGCCAAAATACAATACCTACGACATATCATTTAATACTGTTTACATACAATTATAGTAGAATTACCTATCAAGAGGCTTCATGTTCATAACGGAATGTTGCAAGCTTCTTAATAATGGTATTGAAATTCCAGAGGGGAACGGTATTTTGTTTAAAATATTCATTAGTGTCTTTCGTGATGGTAGAGCAAAAGTTTTCTCTAATAATCGATAGCCCTTTGGGCTCTGCTTCAATAGAGATAATGAAAATACTTTATTATCCAATGTAAAGCGTCGTCCCCTACTCTTTTTTGATTGCAACTTTAATTGAGACGTTATAAAGTTTAAGCTGCGTTGATTCAATTTATGTACAAAAGACTCATCAGAATCTGCAAATGCAATTTGCAATTGCGATGTGCCATCTTCATCAGAGAAACGGCAATCATATATAATTTTGACCCTGCAGGGCATAACTGGCTCAATCTTGCAACATTAATTTTCTTTAAAATGTTCGTTTTTCTTCTGATATCTACAAATAAATACAGGAACATAATTTCCTTCCTAGAATCTACCTTTCATTTTGTAACTTAGGCATGGTCACTGTCATAGGTATTGTATCATTTGAAGTCCCTGGTTGTGGGCTTTCTTCAGACACCGTTATTACTGGTCTTTCTAAAAAATAAAGATTTCTATTTAACACAAACCGTAAGAACTGTAATGTACAGTTGTGTGCATTAAAGTGTTTTACAGAATTTAGGATGTTTGAACCGTACTGTTGCCATCAAAATTTCATAAATTCATTGTACACAAACGGATATTAAGAAATGTATAGAATTTAAATAATATAATTTCTCGAAAAATGACATAAGAAGTTATTGAAAATACATTAAATAGAAACAAGTACCAATTATAAATCTGAATGTGTATTTAGTAACAACAGAAGTACAGAACTAAACTATGAAAATATTCAATATTTAGACAAGGCTCCATTTCTCGTCAGAACCTCATTGAGTCTTCGTGGTATCGACGTATATAAACTCCTTGTAAGTTCATCATTCTCACTTAATTCATTCCATATGTTGTGCAGTTCATTCTCTAAAGCATTCCTATTTTCTGGATGAAAGTTTGATTTATACATCTTTTTTACTATTAAAGCCCAAACATTTTCAATAATATTAATATCAGGACTTTTTGCAGGCCAGTTCAGAGTTTCTATGTTATTATTTCTGAGCCAGGCAGCAATTATACCTGCAGTATGGACGGAACTGTTATCATGTTGATATATAAAATTTTGTTGTGGAAAATGCTCTGTTACGCTGGGTAGCATAACATTTTCTAAAATGTTCCGATATGTTTCACTTGAAAATCTTTCATCAATGGTCCAACATACACCGAGTCCGCGAATACTAACCCATGCCCATATATTAACAGAAAAACGTCCAGACTTATCGCAGCTATTGATGTATGGTTCATCATAACGAGTATTACGTGGTCTATAAACTCTCAGTTGCCCATTATATGTTGATTGGAAAGTCTTCTCATCTGTGAAGACTACCCTAGCCCAATTTTCACGTAATACGTTATTGAGCGCAAAAATGACTCTGCCCTGTTTATGTTGCTCGTTCAACTTATACTTTTTTGCTGCCACATGATTATGTAACACAGATCTCTTAATTCTGCGACATGCAGTACTTCTTGATGCTGGAAAATCAGTTGCTTCTACAGCAACTTTTGCTACGGTAAATGGATGTTCTTGCAGATAATTGATTAATGCGTTATCTTGATTATCGGTGGTGCGTTTGGGTCTTCCTGTAGGTTTCCGTTTTTCAAAACTTCCTGTCGTCTCCCACTGGCTTTTAATCTTTTGCACTGTGTTTTTGCTTGTGTTCATCATCTCGGCAACGGTTCTTACGGTCACCCCATCTTCAATGTAGGCAACAATTCTTGCCCTTTCCAGTAAACTAAGTCCAGGCATGTTGACTGTTAATTTGCCTTCACTTAACAGATCTGTCAGTTTGAGAGTTACATGACATAATAATAATAGGTTTTGAAAGTCTCATTTACAATATAAAATACTTTTTGTCCAACAGATTTATGCACACAACTGTACCACTGCACAGGCTGATTAGAAATTTAAAAAATACATGTGAATCAAAGTGTTTATGTATTATACATAATTAAAAAATAATTATAATCAACCGATCTTTGCGTGTGTGTCATAAACATGCAAACAAAAATCCGACAATATATTGGAAAACATATTCGATGTTATAGTGACACAGTTTGTCATAGAGTTAAGTTAAACAAGTAACAAAAAGTATAAGTATATTTACAAAAGAATAAATTTGACTGAACAAGCACACACACACACACATACATACAATTAACCAAAAATTAATTAATACATAAAACGTGAATACAAATTACTACTATTAAACTAAACTAGATAACACAAAACAAATAATAATGAAAATGAGTACGAAATAACTCAATAATAATAAGTACTAGTGCATTTACATTCTGCAAGAAATACATGAATGGATGAAACAATACATACACTCTTTATCAATTTTATTTAATCGCACGATTAGAACGTTTGGTCCTGTTAAAAAAGCTAATCCGAGATAAACAACACAACTGTCACCCACTTAAAATTTGAATGCTTTAAAGTAATTTAAAGAAACATAACCTATTACTATAATTACATTCAGCAGGAATTTCAGCTGATACTCTTCACCACTAGAAAGACACAGAATATCAGACTTGTCTCAGAATTTTCAGGTTCCTAAAGTGAATAATTGCCAACAAAATTTATTAGGCGACAAAAACAGGAAAAATCGACGAAAAGAATAGTATAAGTATTACTACAATCATAAAATGTTGTCTTTTCTTAACATCATATTTTGCCATACGCCTCAATCACCTTAACATTTGCAAAGCTTCCTTTCTTGCATCTCAACGTTCTTCGACTTATAAAGAGAATTTTGGAAGACTAGCGACCTTTTGGCAGATATGCGGCCGATTAATTTATGCTAGAACAAATTTAAACAGAGCAAAAAATTTCTGTTCAATTTAATAATCATAAAAACCTAATATTGGAATAGAACAACAGTCGACACATGCTTCCCGTACACATAAACTAAATTCATGGTATATTTTATAGCAGAGAAACACATCATGGTACGGTTTATTTTCCGCCGTAGCCATGACGTGTTTCTCAGCTTTATTGCAAAAAATAGCATGGAGGCTATCTAATGGGGTCAAAAGGTCTAATTAATTTATGAGTGACTATTTTATTTCATACATTTCTGGTTCAAATAAACCTGTGAGTAAAAAGTACAAAACCAGCTCTTAAAAATACTGCTAAAATAATCTCTCTGAAATTACTGCACCCACAGCGGATAGTAAGAAGGTAAATTAACAACCTCAATTGAGTTCTTTCAGAAATTATTTCAGAATTTGCCTTTTTCTAACAATTTCATACTTTCTACAACCTAAAGGTTTAAGAGAAACCACTGCATTCGGTAAAATGTCATTTGCTTAGTTATGTAGGTCAGTAATTCCTGCATTAAGCTAACCTAAGTTTATTGTATTACAATTATTCCTCTATTAAAATTTTAAGATCAATGCTTAAATTGATCGACTTTTAGTCAAACAAAAATGCATATGATGCATAAATAAATGCGTATCATATACCTTTCGTAAATTTGTAAGAGCAGTTTTAAAAAAAAGTAAAAGAAAGTCGCAAGAGTCTTTACTTCAGATTTCTATGTATAATTTTTTATAAATTCTTACCGAATTTTGAATTCTACCGAAATTAGGAGATTGGGGTGTTGTTTTCATGGCTGCGTGCTTCAATTACGTACTTTGCTTAAATTTCTTCAATTTGAATATTTACTTATTTTTTTATGTAAAAATTATTTTGGGATTTAATATTTAATAACATAACCTTAACTCCCATTCATATTAGAAATATTTTTTCTTACGGTATTTTTTAAGAATTTTTTTTTCTTATGGCCAAGGCATTTTAAACATTTCATTGGACATTGTAATTTAAACTTACGATATTATGGTACACTTTGGAGGATTTATTTACTTCTCTGATTAATTCTTCGTATACTTTTGTTCGAGTTGAAACATACAATGTTAACGTTTTGAAGTAAATTTGGTGACCTATGAAACCTGGGCTTTGACTTGACATTCATAAAAAATGTTGATTTTGCCACTCCTTTGCTGGTAATGTGGCGGAACTCCATCGTATCGAAAAAAATTGAATAATGTTCACGTAACGAAGAATTAGTGTCAAATTGGAAACAGTGGAGCTGTAGATTCTCATATGGCTTATGACTTATACCCAGCGGTCCTATGCATTTTATGCATGCTGTCCTATTTCATACGTTTTACGCATATGGCCATTTGAAAATTTGAACTGGGGCAAAGGGTAATGAATGGGCGACGAAATTAAGTGATGCGTAGAACGATTGAAGGATTCTTCATCATTTGCAACATTGTGTCACAAATACATTTCACGTAAGGATTTACTAAGCAAATACATGATGTCATTTAAAAAAAAGAGTATTACTATTACCAATAGCAATTTTGCAGTCAATTAATTAATTAATATGATACGTGACTCCTCGCTGGTCATAAAATTTATTTTCTCGTTCTTTGTTTATAACTTGAATACTCAGCATAAATTTCTAATCTCTGGTGCGGCGGCTGCCAACGCTTACAATAAAATATCTCGCTTATCTTGGGGATCTGGATGCAAATGGTGTCTCTAATTCGAGTGTAGTAATTTTCGAATGGAAGTACAAAAACAAGTTTTCATTGTAAAATATGGAATAAAAGAGCGACCTCGTCAATATTTTCAATCTATAATCCACTAGCGAACGTGTTATAAAAGCAATAAATGTCACGCTTGCAGAAGCATCCCTGCATCTATAGCAGGGTTTTCGGATTTGCGTGAAGCAAGATATGGGGCGTTGATATGTTAATCATTGTGGCGTGTAACACGGGGAAAATGACTATAAATAAATCCGGTGCAATCGATAGACGGGAGCCCGGCTTTAGCTTGGATCGACTGGCTTGTTCCTGGGATTACCAGGTGGCCGTAGCATTAAAGCTGCGATGACCAACACGATATACATGGGATCGCGGTTAATCCGACAATTACGGCGCTTAAAGTGCAATTGACCTGCAAATTTGCAATGCAGATGGTTTTGCGAACAGCAAAAAAAAACAGAAACAAAAGCTTTTCTTTAAATTGTAAGTTTGATAAGATAGAGAAGAAACAAAAGAAAACAGTGGGAATATGAAAGAAGGGACCCAGAAAAGCAAAATGGAAAAGGAGAATGAAGAAAGGTAGGGTTAAAGTAGAAAGTAGAAAGAAGGTTGAAGTCAGATTGATAATAAACCAGAAGAAAGATGTGAAGCGAAAGAAAGAAGTAGGAAAAAAGGGTAGAAAGCAGAAAGGAATGAAAGAAATGGAAGAAGAAAAATGAAGATCGAAGTAGAGATAAAGAAGAAGAGGGAAACATAGGCATATAAATGCTTTTGGATAAAATTTAGTTAGGCTTACTTCTTAGTTCGGGTTGGGTTTTATATCTGATTTGGTTCGGTTCGGTTCGGATGCGTTGGGTTTGAATTTTTTCATGAATCAACTCTATATGGATTGGTCAAGAGTTGTAGAAGAACTCCTCTACAACTCTTGAGGAACCCATCCATATAGAGCTGATGAATGAAAAATGCAAATATCTAACTTCTTAAACTTCTGCGTCTAACTTTATAAAAATAATATATATAGCCTTTGCAGGGGTGATATTGTCTAGATAATATTTTGGAAATATAAAATGGCTGTAAAGGGCTATAACTATTTAACTAAAAAGTAATCCAGCCTGTAAAAAAAAATCTTCATT
>JAWQRJ010001094.1:0-17040 GCA_033557515.1 Diorygopyx duplodentatus
GAATTAAGTTTAGAGCGAAAATGTACCTTCGCTCAAATTTTATTCCGGTCAATCATTTATGAACGCTCGGTACAAATCCCTCAAGTACGCTGATTCTTTTTACTGATGGAGCAAATTTGGTAAAAAATGCAATTGGAAACTTCCATAATAACCATGTGTGAAGATCGTTTTCAACATCAACTTTCATTAAACTTTTCGGTTGGAATTGTGAGTGACTAATTGGACCGGTATTTCTACCAGGAACCGTCTTCCTGGAAGTGTATCGAAATTTTTTGGAAGAATATCTACCTGGATTTCTAGCGAATGTACCATTGGCAACGAGAAATGTAATGTGGTTTATGTACGATGGTGTGCCAGCACATTTTAGTGTGGTTGCCGGTGAGTTTTTAAAAGCAGTATATGAAGATCGCTGGATTGGTCGAGGATAGATCTCACTTATTATCCTGGATCCCCAGACATTCCGCAGATATCGTGAATTTCCTGTGGGGCCATTTGAAGACGTTAATGTACACTACTAATTGTCAGTGGAAAATAAGCATTTGAGAAATCGGATAATTGGATTCATGCATTCTACCTGGTGGTGATCATTTTCAGCAGTTTTTGTAGATTATGAATCTTTACATGTAATACAGAAAAAAATAAAAACATTCATCGCCCTGTATCTTCGAATCAAAGCGCCTTTTCAAACGTCCAAGGACAAAAAAAAATCTTAAAATAACACAAGGAATAAACCCCTGATACCAAAATATAATAAACCTTCTCAACAGAAGTATGATCAAGGTCAAAATAGGGATAAATTACTACTCTTTTCAACGAACAGGTAGGACGGGTTATCAAACGATTGGTAAAAACACTGTGGATCACTCACATGACTTTCTCTCACCTAACCCCCCCCCCCCCCCCCAACCTATTTTAGAAAATAAAGTTTCAAATAAAAGTTTCATTGTTTCCAAAGGTAATTGTTTGCAAAAACGAAGTGTCCAATAACTTCTAAACGGTGCGACTTTGGACATATCTATGTTGAATAAAATCAACTATAAATTCTTTTTATTGGATTTTTTTGCTGAAATAGACTCTAAGAGGGGGGATTCGAATTTCCCCACCACTATGTTAAACTGATGCCATTTTTTTGTAAAAAATGTCCAATAACCCCTAACCGGTGTGACATTGGCCAAATGTATGTTTAATGAAATAGACCATAATTCCATAAGGAACCCAAAAATGTAATAATATACGGTGTTCCATTTAAAAATCTGAAGTTGCATAGCGTCTAGAAGAAATGGGACATGAAAATACTTCTAGAAGAGAGAACGACTGAAACCATGTAGCTTTTATTTGAAACTTTTTTACCTAACATGATTAGAAATGGTAGAAATGTGGACCATAGACTAACGGGCAGACGAACAGACCAACGGACAGACCAATGGCCAAAAAAGGTATCATTAGTCTTAGAATACCATAATTCGTCCAGATATGTCAAAATCTAACCATGAAAATTTTGAACCGAATGCATTACTTTCTCTTTAAGAGAGAAAGTAAAAAGTGAGATTGGCTACCAAACCCAAACAGACCACCAAGATTGGTAAATGAATTTTTGAAAAAGTAAGCCGGCTAACTTGGCGATGATTTAAAAAAAAATTACATGAAAACTAATAACGGTGGCGTTTATTAATTTTTACGACCACGATTGGTAAAAAAAATAAGGTTGGGGCCAACGATTCACCACCAAACTGTATAGTGGGCTACAAAGCGCCACCAAACGACCACCAAACAACGATTGGTAAAAAAATTGAAAAAATAAGTTTGGGGGGGGGGGTCAACTGGACACTAAATTTTTTAAAGAACTACCAAACACCACTGAACGACCACTAAAGGATTGGTGAAAAAATAAACCAAAAGAAGTTGAGGGGCTAATCTGGCACTAAATTTTGGAAAAAAATTGTATGAAAACGGGTCACTACCGGGTTTAGTTTATATGTAGGGACCTCAGCCAATTTTAAGCCAAAAAGGTCAAATGAAGAAGTGTTTTAAAACACATCCTAAAGGAGCTTGGGTGCTCCAAAGTTATTTTTTTAATTATACCTCACCCAAGGCTTGGGAATTTTCTTACTTTTAACTGTGTAAACGTATCATAAATAAATGCGTATTTTGTGTTATTATTACAAAATAATTTTATACAGGGTGTTAAATACTTAAACGCAGGGTGTTAAAACCCTTTTTCTCCGAACCAGTAAGTTTTCTTATCTTTTTGACTAGTTTTCCCTCGGAATATGATTCGACATAAAAAAGTTTTCTTGTTAAATACGTAATACCCAAAGTTTTCACAGGATGGGGTAGTTAGCTAATGATCAACTCTTTTGCAGACAAACATTCTAGAACAAAATATTTCAAACTAATAAGCTGATCTGGTGCATCGGTTAATAAGCTGATATTATTTTCGAACATACAGGGTGTTCAGTTTATCAGGGACGCTTTTTGGGAACCGATTATTGACATATTGAACCTTATATACATACAACATCCAGCAACTATAGGGGATGGAACGTTATTGCAATGTAATATAAAAATTATAAGCTTATTTTATCAGGACTGAAACTTTACTATTTTGTATGTACAGCTTAGATGTGCTATAATATACATCATGTCTGTAATATACATCTAGAATGTATTGCAAAAGAGTTAAGCCACGGCCAACTACCCCACCCTGCATGTACACGAAGTTATGTAAGTATTTAATACCCTTTATAAGATACCCTTATTATTTTTGTAATAATAACACATAAAATAAGCATTCATAAATAATAACAGATTTGCAAAGTTTTGTAAGAAAACTCCCAAGGCTTGCTGAGATATGAATCTAAAATTAACTTTTGACAATTAACTTTGGAACGCAATAGCTCTTTTAGGAAGCGTTTTAGGACACACCTTCATTGTAACTTTTCAGCTTAAAATCGGCTGTATAATCACTCTTTGAAGTATGGTAACTAATTGTAAGTACGTTAGGTACAGTATTATATTGGTACAAGTGTAGATAGTAACAAAATATAAATCTTTTGAGCCAAAATATGGTGAATTGGGTCAACTTACTGCCTTTGTACAACGAATAGGTAGATGGGCTGTTGAACGGCCTCTGAGCATTAATTAAAAAAAATTGTATGAAAAAGCGATTAGTAAAAACATTGTTTTAACAAAATTGGTTTGTTTCATATGAACTATATGAAAACCTCAAATTTTTTTGAGGACAAGCAAACGACCACCAAACTACTGGTAAAAACATTTAATTAAAAACATTTTTCAAAAAACAAGATGTTGGGGCCAACTCGACAGAGTTTACATGTTTCGGGAGAATGTTTGAACTGTGTTGCAAACGACGCTTCGGTTAAATAAATGAGACTGTATTTGTTGATTCATTACAATTTTAAATTATTAAAAATTAAGGCAGAAAAATAATCCAAACGGTTCGGCCGCCAGATTTTATAGTTTTATAGTCCCGGGCAGTTTTAGAGGAGAAAACGGTAATTCATGAATGTAACCTCTTCAAGGAACCTCGCGTCTTGAGGTTCCTTATAAATAATTGAACCAATGATGCAGGGTAAGTATCGGCAAATAAAATTTCTGCTGTGAAACAATTCTTTATTACTAAATAAATGGAATTTATTCAGTGCTGAAAATGGTGGAATAAATCGGTGCCTTGATAATCATCAAATGCAAAACAATATGAAAATATTTATACTGTTTCGAAAAGAACCGAAGTAATAAAACTGTGTGGTAGTTCCCTTCTATCCCAGATACCTAGAAATACTTTTATACCTAGGAATATGGAATACCCACATTGGAAATACCGACAAATATTTTCTTTATTGTTTCCTTGTAGTTTTTACTACAAGGTTTTACTAATTTATGCGAGAAAACCCCAATGTCTATAGGTTTACATATACTAGTTTTATTAATTAATTAATATTAATTAAATAATCATTGTGTTTTTGGTTTAGTTTAGAGTTTGTGTCCTGACGGCATTATAGTAGAAACAATTGTTAGTATCAGTTCATCAATTATTCAAAATGAAGTTATTTTCACCAATGAAACGTTTAAACAGATCTGCCTTGTTAGCGAATGAAAAATCATCATATTAAACGTTCACAATCAGCAACCATCATGCAGTGTTGATGGAATGGTTAAACTGCGTTCTACCGTGACTGGATTTTCCAAAACAACCGAGTATGAATTTTTGAAGGAAAGGAAATGCAGAGTGGTTGATAGTAATGTTCAGCCACATTTGAGAAGAAAGAAAATTGAAATCGATGACGATCAAAAGAATTCCATCCGAAGAAAAATGCATTCATTTTAAAAACGTCTCCCTCTATGTCCCACACTGCCAACTTGCAAGTTAAAAATTAAAATGAAATGAAAACAAGAAGAAAACTTCGTTAATTCACATATTCGGTACCGGTAGGATAAGTTTGGTTAAATATAATACACTTTAATTTGAGATCTTGAAGCATAATATCCAAACCCGGCTATGTAATATTATATAGTAAATTACTTACGTAATTTTATTGATCATTAATAATTTGTGTGTTTTTTTTTATCAAGACAGTACACTATGGAAAGAACAAATTAGAAGTTAGTAAAATGCTTTTGATTAAACCAAATTCTTCACTACTTACATTGTGTGAGTACTCACTTTAATTGTAGGTTTTGTAGTATATGAGTACTTTCTCATTTCGTACGATTTTCTATCCATGATATAATTGCATACAGGTGGCCATTCAAATTACAGATCAACGTCGACAAGGAGTGTCTGCTTTCCGATAAACATTGAAGAATTGTATGGTGGACGTTCTCAATAGTATTCGTGTGAAGCATCTTCTGCCTACACACTCATAAACATGGACCTCTGGTTAAACACTCAGCGAAGAACGTTTCTAGGTATGCATATGCATGATTTCTTCCTTTACGACCTTTACGACTTTAATATGTCGCCATGAGAGAGTTGAGCATACCGATGTGGGGAACGCGCCAATAAGAATGTCTTCGCAATGACATTTCCATTTTCCATGGTAGCTCGGATCGGCGAAACCCGACTTGCTTCTGACTGCGTCGTTTGGTCGAGTTCCGCCCACCAGAGCGGCCGTGATATATCTATTCTGAGGCAATAACAGTGTACTATGGTGTGAATGACTGTGACTATCGGGCTAATATTGGAAACTATAAATTGGCGCATTTATATATCATTAAACACCGACTGGGAAGGCATCAATTCTCAAAGCCAATAAATTATTTATCAACGGAGATATTACGGCGCGTAACCCACACATATCGCGGCAAGCTAACGCACATGGAGCCAGCCCGGTCATTGTCTATTCTTACCGGATTAAATAAATTACTGGCTATAACTTAGCGCGAAATCATGCATAGACTGCGGCTGAGGCGTTACGCACCGACGCCACTGAGTTACCAACTGTTATTGATCATTATGCACAGAAAAAATGCACAATTGAAAACAATCTTTGTCATTAATCATTTGAATTTTAATATAGATTTTTGCTCCATACTTTATGGTGCCTATCCTTCTTGACTTCTGATAAGTTTAAAAATATCTGTTAAAGTATAAACTTTATTATACGGCATATATCAACAACGAAGAAATTCAAAACTCGCATCTGTAACTAGGAAGAATTAATATCTAAAACTGTCGTCTTGTTCCATTATAATTTTTTTAAATTTAACATCGAAAGAAGCTTTTCGTAAACGAATCTAAAGAAATAACATCCGAAATACTTGCATCAACTAATTGGATTTTTATTAAAATTAATTACCATTAAAGGAAAATTGACATCACACTGTCAAGACAATTTGTGTAGATAACGTATACATTTCAAGCAACCGTAACAAGATGAAATCTGATAACTACTAAAGACTGCTAATAATTACCTATTGTTATCATTTTCTTTCCGTAATTCTACAATCAACGTATTAACGTAAGTAAAAAAAGCCGTGGAGTATCCATTTAAACAATTCAAATGTATTTTATTGCGGAAACTAAATTGTTTGGGGCACAAATTCAACAGCTGTGAACATGACAGCCTTTTAAAACTTTTATGCCGTCATAATATTCCCATTGCATTCACCAATTGTGAATAGCGGTATATGTTATTTATATAACAGTTTACGTTAAATCTGAAATATTTCCGGCAACAAAATCTAAAATCAAAGCTTTATTGAGTTTTAAATTTATAAATTAATACATTGTTTCAACCAGTTATCACATTTAACTCTGAACATAGAAAGCAAGTACAATTATTAATATCTATATTAGTAGCAAGTATGCATGCTTGAAAAAAAATTGCATCTTTAACTTTCGGCTAATGGTTAAACATTTATGAAAGTTTACGTTAATTAGAACCATAGAATTTGCGATACATTGAATGGTAAAGCTCTCAATCATTTTAAATTTCTCCTCTTTTGCAGTAATTTTTATCCTATCGGCATTTTACTAATAACGCCATCTATAAAAATGTCGATTTTCTTTATTTGCCGCTCCGAATCGAATACGACCATACTCGATAGGTACGTTGCAATTTATAGAGGGCGAGTTAATTAAAAATATTGATTGGTTGATTTCATGTAAATTACTCTTGCAGATTGGAAAGATAACGGACCCCTTCCATCGCGTTCGAGTGTCATTATTATTTTAAACGTTCGCTCGTAAATTCCTAAAAATTATTAACCGAATTTTACAAACGCTCTTAAGGCGCGCTTTTAAATTAGATGGGTATCTTGCCGCCATAAACAATATCTGATGCAAATTAAGCGAGGTTAGTTTCCACTGAAGGCTACTGTTTGTAACCTGCAATCTGGATTGTCATTAATATAATCATCAACGTTAATTTTACTGGTAGAAATGAATTGATTTCTATAAATAACATATGAAACCAGTAAAAGCAAGCTGAAACACTGCAAATAAGTTTACTGCAAATTGAAGGGTTAATGTTTAAATGAAATAATGTAGTGCCATTATTTGGTATTTGTTTTCTCCCTATTTTAGATGATTTTAAATTAAGCACGTGCAACTATTGAATACCCTACTTTCTCTTTAAGATTAAAAAATTGATCTTAATAAGGTTGCTGGGAGAAGCCTCTGTTCACATATATTATATTTGATAATTCTAAGACAATAAAATGTGATAAATTAGATAAGTACACATTCTTATCACGTTTGCTATTGACAATTTCTTTATAATATTTTTTTCATTGGACTATGACAACGAGAGAAGTCAGCCAGTACTGAAAGTGTTATTTTCCATTGCTGCTACAAGAGTACACCAACTTTCAATTCTAATTTAATTAGTGGTATAAATTACCACGCGGTGCCTCACGTGATTATTATGTTTATACCTGAGGATACCATTCCAGCGAGGTTATTTATTATTTCCATTCCGGTTAAACGAAATAAATTGCAAGTATCGTGTAACGTTGTTATGGAGGCAACATTGTTCTCCCGAGGGAACGGCGTTCGTTTTAATTGTAACATTAAACCCTTATACAATCGCGCACATTTTATACCTGTAATTGGTTCGTTTATTGAAAACGGTAATGTTCTTTTCACCGTCCTCTCTCCACATTGTCGTCCTCGCCCGTTTAAATAAGATCGAGAATGCAAATTAAAACACGAGATCAATCACATGCGCGTCCGGTAATGGTTTTTGGAATTTCACGAGTACAGTTGGTATTTAGCGTAAAGTCAATGTAAAATGTGGTGCGTACAATGCAGTAAATGCCATAGCGGTTAGATCGGTTTCATTATGCTCGCATTGAAAGTAAAGGATCCGTGGAGATTCTATAGAGGATGCATCTGTTGTTTATTAAATATGTTTAAATCTGCGATGATGAGGATGGTACGGTATCCGCATTTTTATGGCGATTAGTTGATAAATAAAAAATAGCTCATAGTAGTGTATTGCGTATAGTTTGTAGTTAGAAACTTGCTTCACAAAGGATTAACATTCCTTTCATAATAAACTACAGTATATACAAACGATTAGTGTGGCTGGTGTTTGAACGAACTCCGTGAAGAATCTTCATTGTTTCATGCAATAGTAAAACTATGCAGCAATAAGTAACGTAATCAATGCACATGCTATACTAAACACAGCATGTTTTGCTGATACACAATTTGCCTCGAAGGCCAAATGAAATATATGGAAAGAATTCATAATCCCAGACATCAAAAAGTTCCTCCACTTATATTCCTGCTATACTCCTTGTAGCAGGAATGGGGAGCGATGCATTCCATTCTTATTCTAATTGGCGCAGACTTTACGATATCTTTCCACAAAAGGCAAAGATTTAACTCTTCTACGAATACAGTTGTGCAGAAAATAAAGTTCTTTTTTCTGGAAGAAGATGTTATGTTCTCTTAGACGTTTCGTCTTGGCAGCTATGAGAACTCCTTAAGCATCTAAACCAAATAATAATTCTCAACAAACTAGACTACTGTATTACTCCTATTTTAGGATGTAAATATATAAATATACCAAAGAATTAGTTGAAAACAAGTTTGTAACACGTATCCGGCTATAGGTGCGAAGGGACGGGAGGTCTCGAGTGGTTTAGTGGTTAAAACGTCCGCCCGGATAGCGGAAGACACGGGTTCGAGTCCCGTCTCGGAGTAGCGATGCGGCAATGCGAATCCTAGCCCACTTAGAGTATATTTCAGCAAAAAAAAATCCAATAAAAGTTACAGTACTTTAGTCCCGCCATAACATAATGTTATGTTCATATATACAGGCTGTATATTTCTTCTAGACGCTATGCAACTTGAGTTTTTTAAATGGAACACCATTATTGCATTTTTGGGTTCCTTATGGAAGTTATGGTCTATTTTACTAAAAATTCATTTGGCCAAAGTCGCAACCTTTAAGGGACATTTAAAGCTAAAATATTTGGTGTGAAACACACAACTTTTTCTCACCTAATCCTTCTGACCTTTTTTAAACGGCGAGACTTTGGCCAAATATATGTTTAAGAAAATCGGCCATAAATGCGACAAGAAATTTAAAAAATGTTATAAAACTGAAGTTTTAGTTGTTTAAATAGAGCACCTTGTATATGATTGCATTTTTGGATTCTTTTTTGAACTCTAAATTAAATCTTATAGTCCTATAATACTTAAATTGCTTGTTGGAAAGCTGTTGACGATTTTCTTAACAATCCTTAGTGCGGAGTATTTTCAATTTTTTTATTATGAAATATGAAATTGCGTTTTTAGTATAATTAATAGTGAATATATAAATATATACTATCTTTTAATTTAGAATGAGCAATTTTTTATATTTATACAGGTGTCAATGGTGCGATTTTGGCTAAATATATGGTTAAAAAAGTCGACCATAAATTCTACAAGAAATTAAAAATGTAATAAATACAAGTTCTGTTTAAAAAACTGAAGTTGCATAGCGTCTATAAGAATATATGAAAATACTTCTAGAAGAAAATGGAACTGATACAATAAAAAAATTATTTGAAACCTTTTTCTTTTTAGATTAGAAATAGGAGGAGTGTTAATCACAGATTGACAGACGGATGAAGAGACAGGCGGAAAGATGAATGGACCAATTTCCAAAAATGGTATCATTGTTCTTAGAATAATCTAATTCGCCAAGATATATCAAAATCTCACCATCAAAATGTTGGACACAATAAGTCTAGTAAATTCTTTCATTGCGACAATTTGGGGTCCAAATTGTATAGGTGCTTAGTTGTCGTCGTCACAGTCACTTTTCCCTCATGAAGATGTGAAGGGAATTTATAAATCCAGGTGAACCTCAGTAGTGACCAAAGTGGTGATTCTAATATATCCATACCTAAAAAAATTGAATGAAAATATCAGTGGGGATGTAATCTGCCAAAATTATTTAAAAAAATACTATACAGAATCATTGAAATTCATTCCCTTACTTCTGATAGTGAGGATAACTGTACAATGTTTACATTCAACAGTTTTATAACCTTATTCACAGTTTGTTGATATACATACGATTCATATTCCTCTGCTTTATCCTCCAGTAGTCTAAATAGTGGTATGGGTATAAGGGTGGTTCAAAGTTGTATAGGTTACACCCCTAGGGCAAAGGAGTGTATTCCTAATGGAAAGAATACAAGAGAAATATTAACTGTAAAATTAATTAATTGAATAAGTAATAATTATAAATAAATTTTTGACGTATTGGTTTTTATTAATTAAACGTTGTTGTAGGCTTTCGCGGCCGGTCTTCATACTTTTTGGCTTTCCGGTGATCGCCGCGTCGCGTCGGTGTAGAAACTCCCCGTTGACGTTTCGCCGCTCATTACAGACGGCATCATCAGAACTAACTGATACAGCTAACTGGTTGCAAACCGGACCAACGTAGCGAACCGAATTAGTTAGCTCTGATGACCAAATAAGTATGGGGAAATAAAACCAAAATGCAAAATGTTCACAATACTTTTATCGCGAATAATGGCATGAAAAAAATTGACCAACGTGTACTAATTTTTCAAAAATTCCTAAAGTTCCGAATATCTCGAAAACTGTGATAATTTTACGAAATCTATGGTTGGGTTATTCGGATAGGGCGTGGTCATGTTTATCAACAGTTTTAATCTGAACCACTATTAACGGGCCACCCTGTACATGATTTAGTTGAACAACAAGGACTTTTTAAGAGATTTTTTACAAGACTTTTTAGCATGCAATTAAAATTGGAATTTATAAAATTATTTGTATTACTATTTCAAGTGACGTCTATTACAAACTCACACAGTTTACTCCTGATAAAAGTTGACCATTAGAGCATTAAGCATTAATTTTATTAAGTACTGATTATTCTTCATCAGAAAATTACATTCATTCTTTAGGGAATTATTTTCTGGGTGACTTTAAAATAGTTCAAATAGGTAAAAGTATTTAACCTATGACATTACTAAAGAAATTGATTTTTCACTATGCGTTTCAAAATGTTTCTACCTAATAACAGAGAAATCCTTATAACGTGTTGAATAATAAATTTCCATTTGCAGTTGGCGCTGAAATTCAAACGCCTGTCTCGCATGCCTTTGCAATTTGCTGTCACTTGTGACAGCTTGCCACACTTGTCACAAATTAATATTGTTTAATTTGAGAAATGTCATTAATATTTTTTTAAAATGACGGCTAATGTGAGTTATGTGTATGAGTAATGTGTGTATTTTCTTTTCAAAGCCGACTCCAAATGGAAATTTATTCTTCCACACGTTATCTTGTCCCAACAGACTTTTTATCAAACTTACTACCAGTTGGATTTTTGTTGCTGCTAGAACATGCTTGCAAAGCTTAGCCTACTCTAATTTGTTGTGTTTGAAATGTACTTGCGTGTATTTTGGACAATATTTGCATTGTTAAATAAACGATACAGATAAAAGGATAAAAGATTAATCTGTGGGGAGTTAGTGGATACATTTTAACTCGGTATATGTCACCATAGTATATTTTTATATTTTGTTAAAATTAGGGCACGAGGGCGGGCTCAATTATGCAAAAGAACATTCAAAACCATCACAACAAGTGAAAATAAGCAATACACATTTAAATTTTTATGACATTTCAAAAAATGAAATCGATATTGCAAAATACACCAATTGATATAAAAAATAAGTTAAAATATCATAAAATTGTATTAAAAGGCTTTGATTAGATTAAATGACGCTACAGTGTTTAAGAATCTGCACAAACACTAAGAAGAATACTTTCAGCATAAAACATTACTAAAATAAAGTTACAAGAGAATCTGGCAAGAATATCAATGTATTTTAGACATTGCCATCCTTGCTGGATTATCGAAGTATCTACTAATACAGTGGAGAGAATGAGGGATCTGGCTGTTGGTTTTGATGCATCGCTTACTTTTGAATATCGCAGAGTCATTATCACTGTGACAGATAATTGAATGACAACTTCTACGGCAATTGTACTTTGCATACGTCGCTAGTAGACTGGAATACGGTTGTGTCGTATGGAATCTCTACTACGCTGCACATTGATGTAATTCATCGAGGATCGCGGGAAATTTTTGCGCCAAAGGTCACAAAAACCATACAAAAAAATCTAGTGGCTTATAGTGGGATCTAAAAATATCCTAGAATCTGTTATAATAATCCTACTTACACTTCCAAAAGAATGTGTGAGTGGAATATTTCATGGATGGGCAGAGTGGGTATACCTCATTCACCTCTGGTACAGTGAAACATTTTTTTGCGGAATTGATTGACTGAATCGATAGTAATGATGCTATTTTAATTTCACAAAGAGTTGCACTTGGTAACATTTCATATTTCCGAAGTTATAAGGTCCAAATCCTGGACCAAATATATGATAAAGCAACATGTCTGGAAATTGGGTTGGAATGGAATTGTAATTAGTTAACAAGGTCCTAAACTTTTGCAGCGAATTCATATTTTTCAAGAACATTGTGACAGTGCCCCCTACAAGTTCAAATCACTAGCTATATATCATTGGAATAAAGCAGGTAAGATCAAGTGGTTCAATGAACCTGCAGGAGATCTGCCACTAGAGATATTTGATACTTTTTTACCTTCTGAAATTGACAAAGGAATATCGGAACCATCGTCCAGTCGATTTCGGAAATATACTGCAGAGCTGTTTCCTAAATTCACAATATGGACAAATTAGTAGAATCAGTGAATCATGATGCACTACTAAACATTTTATGCAGTGTAAATGGTCAACTTTCTGATAAGTAGCACTAAGAAATGTTGCAGTTAGATTGGCAAGGCTTAGGAGGAAATAATGGGAGGTAATAGTAGTTTCAATTTTATTGAATTAATTTTGATTTAGTTACTTACTTACTTGATGTAACATCATTCCATGGATGCATGTATACAGCTCATCAGAACCTTAATTAAAGTCCATATGGAATGCAGATTTTTTGATATTTTAGAATTATAGGGCTCACTCCAAGCCGCTAGAATTTACCTAACTACGTCAAAAATGTCTAAATATTTATGAGAAGATTGGAAGAATTATCCTTTTTAAAAAGCACATACAAACCACCAAGAGAAAAAAAAACTAATTATTACGAATATGAATTCAGAAGAAATCAAAAAGAAGCAGGAGTTCTAAATCGAAAAAAACTTTCTGTGCAGGAATGTCAGGCATTTGAACGATACATTGGAAAATTATAGACCAAAGGCGGAACTAAATGATTAAAAGGGGAAAAAATCCATCCTAAGACGAAAAAATCCACCAAAATGAAGAGTTCTTAGAATTCTGCTATACCTATGTGAGAAGCTGAAAACCCCTACAGTAGGATAAGCAAATAGCAATCACAATAAAGCTTGGGGAAGGTAATTGGAGTCAAGCGCAAACATTCAAATATTGGGTGATATTTGAAGATAAAAAAATATACAAAAGACTTAGTAAAAGACGAAGATAGCTTCAACGCAAAACTGTTACGTGTACCTTTGATTTGAGTAAAGTTTTAATCTAACAACTGTCGTACTATTTTAGTTCAGTTTCCTTATTTAACAACTATAGATTATAAGGTACGAGTAAATCTGGTAAATAAATGCACCTGCAGTTCTAATTAGAAAACTTGGTAATGATAAGGGGAAGATAGCGAAGACGTAAAGCATACACACACCGAATGTATTTGTTGTTATAAAGCTGTTTGCCTAGACCGTGTGCGCCGCGCAAATTACTTCGCAACTAAATGATTATTGCATGTGAAGCGTTATTACTTATGAAGGGAACGCGAAATTCCCGCGCCCCGTAACACTCCCCGTCTCTGTCTGACGTGGACGACTCACACCCAGTTCTCACACCACCGGGTTCCGATGCCTTTGCCTTCGGGCATTAAATATTTACAGTGCTTACAAATTTATGACCGGTGCGAGCGGTATTAAAATTAATTATTTAATATTAAACTCGGGTAATTTTTTGTCGGGATTCGTCCAGTCAGTGCCAGCCCGTCCCTGTGCACGCACCGATTCCGAAATATTTGATAGATTTTACGTCCGTTTAATAATAGAAGTCTTGTCGGAATTATGCATAAAGTCCAGTAATTCTATTTGTGCGCGAACGACGGCTGGAGGGGGATGGAACGGGTGAATTCCGGGACCGGCTAGTTTCGGATTCTTTTGTTACTGCGCGCCGATCCGGGAATACAAAATTGAAGTTAAATTAAATTTCGGAAAGTTCAAATTTTATGCGATCGCATACATTACTAGTTAGGCAATGCTCGGGAAATGCCTTTTCTTTGTTTCATTTTCGTCGGACTCTTCTAAATCTGTTTTATAAAATTTAGTCCTAAAAATACAATTACGTAAATTTAGGTAGAGAGGTTTATTTAAGTAACAGCAGTTGTGAAATCTAAGAGCATCACTAATACAAATGCAATTTACGTTTATTACTGCCACTTAGTTTTTAATTTGAATACGAAAATTCTTTATGTTTGTGGCTTTATGTTATTAGCTATAATTGTTTAAAATTTATATTGTTTAGACAGTCGGCGTCTGCGTCAACCGACTTTTCATTAGCATTGTGTCAATCATATTGTCAATATCATTTTGTTTAGGCATCTAGCTATAGAAATAAAAAAATAATTATAGAAAAAAAACTAAAAAGGTAATGAGATGATTTCATTAGGTGAAATTCATGTCATGATCATTATTTTTCATTGCTTCATATATGATGAAGCTTCCTCGCAGTACCTGCAATGTAGATCGGCTCGCAGCGAAGACCTTTGGTAATTTGTAAAGTTTAGAATTGGATGACGTGAACGCAAAGTGCACGGTGCCTTATAACTACCGTGAGAGCCATTCAAAATGTGAAATATATCGATACATTTTTAAAGGGAACCGAGGTGCGGTACGTATAGCGAACCGTGGAACTTTAATGGTCTAATAACAGACGTGTTATACTCTCAAAGTATCCACGCCTCTCTACGTCGTGTTATTAAGTCATTTATGTCATAAATCGTCGACAGAATACAACTGCAGACGTGTACGGATATGCACGTCGAGCATGGTGCTCTCTTGCCGTTGTTTATTCCTAGATATATTTATATCTTCGCAAGGGGTAATAACTTGAAATTGTTTTCAAGTTAGCGGGGATATGCAATTATGCACCATTAACAGTTCGTCCGTACCCTTTAATGATGCATTCGTTCGTTATCAGCGCTTATAATTGCTACGGCCGACTGGTAGGACGTGGAGAAAAAATCGAGAATCTAATATTAGTGTTTGTAACTCCCCGCATGAGAGCCGTACGTATATGTACTGTACATAGGGTGCGTTGGTGTATGTGCGCACGCGCGCGCGACCGCTACCCGAAATGAAAAATTCAGACGAGACCGTACCGACGGCGCAAATGATTTATTGGAGGGAAAAGAAAAACACGAGCAGAGAATTCAAAACCATTTAGTCCCCCGTCCGCCGATTTTTATTCTTGATATTGATCCTCGAATTTCAAACGGGACGGCGGCGCAGCGATAAAAAAATCGCCAATAGCAAAACGCGCGAAATTGCCAAAATGGCGTCCGCACCGGATAAAAAACCTAAAAAACAAATTGGCAGCCGAACGCTCCGTGAATTAACAATTAGAAATTATGAAATGCTATTTGCTACGTGCGGATCGCGATCGCTGTTATTTTTATCTTATTTTATCCCCAAACAAATTATGATATTGGTTGGTATAAAGGCAGGAAATTACTTTTGAATTCAATTTTGCATAATTGCGACCATTTATGCGACTTGCTTTAGAAACGTAATGAAAAAATAATAGTGAATGTTGTTAGAAAATGGGAGAATGTTTTATATAGCTATACAGGGCGACGATTTATTTTGGTACCATGTCGGCAAGTATGCCACGCCTTGTCTCTCCAATCCTAGCGTATAGTGTCTACTAAACCGCTCCTGCTGTAGCTATTGGCTAACGCGAACGGCGCGAACGACTTTTTTTGTGGGGGTTCTTGAAATAGGCCGTTTATGGCCACGAGCGAGCAGAAAATCTGCATGCCCTGAGAGCTAAAATAATAGAAACAGCTAACTTTATCACACCTGAAATGCTTTCTAATGTTAAAAGGAATTTCTATGAGAGATTAGGTTACTGTTTGGCATATCAGGGCGGCCTATTTGAGCCGCAATTGTATTTTTTTTTAATTTAGTATTCTTTTTTATGTTCAAATGGTGTTTTAAGAATTTATTTTATTTTAGAATATTTTTTTATTTTCCTTTCATAAGAATAGATTTATGTTCCTTTTGTACAATCAACATTTAATGCCCATAACATTTGAAAGGAGATATTTCTAAGATCTCCGTTTTACGTAGATCTTAGAAATATTAAATAAAAGAGCACTAGCTAGTACGGTATTCCCCCATGGATGCGCCAAGCGCGACTGAAGCGCTATAGTATAACGCGTGCCTCCCCACTACGCTGCGGGCGCGGCTTAAGTGTTATGGTAGGGAGGACAACAGCCTGGCTATGGTAGCGGAATATATCCTCGCGATGTATAGATTTTCTCATTGAATGAAGAAATTAATTCTGTATAAGATAGGATAATCAATAATATATGATGCCGTTCAAAATTAAAAACTTATTATTATAAAAATAATTTCCGGGGGTGGATGTGTATTATTGTGTGTTAAAATTGTTACAACATTTTGTTGATATATATGTTTGATACTGAATAAATCAAACACAGCAGTTAGTAAAAAAATCAAGAAGACAGTGCTGGAATAAAGAAAGAAAAGGGAGGAGTGAGATAAAAAATTAATTGACGGCTATGACAATATATCCTTAAATTTACACATTCGGCAACAGGTTAGTAAATCATTGCAAATTTGGGGATGTGATGCCTATAACATTAATAACAAAATATTGTAATAACATATTATACAGTAATTTTAATTTATAACTCCCTCTTGCAGACCCCTGAAGATGGACAGTGTCCGAAACGTTTATTGACGCAGAACCTTAAGTACATGATCTAGCAACGATAGGGA
>JAWQRJ010001095.1:0-17040 GCA_033557515.1 Diorygopyx duplodentatus
AATTAAAAGTGGCGGAAGAAGTTTTCCATCTGCAGATATGATGGGTTGAATTGTGTAGCTATGCGTTGTAGATGACACCGACTGGACTACACTTTCTACGGTTTTAACGCCTAAATCGCTTAAAGTCCTGCCTGAATGAAATTGCAAATTAAAACCGCTCTGATCTGAGTTATAGGTATTCTCAGGGCCATATATTTGGATTTGTTGTTTTGCATCATTTACAAATTCTTCAGCTAGTGTTTCGTACGGTCGATATTTTCAATTTGTTTTTGAGATACAAATTTTGTAATTTTTCTACGCACCAACCTATTTGCTTTTTTAAAGCGTTGCACCCAGCTATGAGATGCTAAACTGTTGAGGGGACAAATTCTTTTCATTTCTAGCTTGTATAGCCCAATTTTTCGCTAACCGTTTCGTTTTCGAGATATTAGTGAAAATATACTTTCTACCCTCAATTTCTACCTCTTACAAATCCCTTTAAAGGTTTTTACTTGACGTATAAAGAAAACACCGTGCTAAATTTCATTCATATCGGCTGTAACATCCGCGAAAAATGAATTTTTAATAGGGTAGTTAACCCCAGCCACCCCTAAATGTCGTAAATGCTTATTGTGTGACTAATTTACGGTTTTTCTTCAAACTATTTTCTCAATAACTAACAGTTTTATCACGTTATTCTTACGGAAAGAGGGTACATAATATCGTAACTTCGCCGGGGGTGGTGTGCGGAGAATAGGAAAAAACACGTTACTAATATTTTTAAACGTATTATATGTATACTTAACGCCGCCAAATTCTATGCGGTTGTTTTTAAATTATTCCAAAAAACTAGGGGTAGTTTACCCCTTTTAACCTACTAGTATATGTGTGATATATCAAATGAAAGCTCTTCAAAAATGACATTTACATTTACGTTTACATTTACCACATTTCGATAACAGTTTTCATTTTCAAAATGCAAGAGAATAAAACAAAATTCCCTCAATTTGCAACCCTTATTACCCGCCCCAGGGGCTTTTAGGGCTCGTATAAAAATATACGTAAACCTTATTTTTATCCATTCTATCGCTTTACCAAATTGCATCGAAATCGGTGTGTGACACTTGTGACATTTCCCTTGTCAGTATACATGTTTTTAACGTTTAAAGAATTAGTTATTTGTGAGTTTTCTTAGAGAGTAAACTTGATTATTAATGGGATTCATTATCGACGGGGTCATCAAGAGCAATGAAAACTTGGCAGTTTGAAGAGGCAATTTGAAGAGGTTGGAAAAATTCAATTATCGTTGGAAGAGAAATTGCTGGTTATTTACGAGCTGTACGACGTTCAGGGAGTAAAAACATTTTCTTCGGACACAGAACATTTTCAATGTTATGATTATTTTAGTATCTTATTTCGGGAACATCTCTGCCTCTTTTATGCAGATTAATTTTGTAGATTAATAAACAGAGATTAATAAGAATAACCGAATTTCAAGCAACAAAAATATACAACCATCGATGTGCTGCTTAGCAACAAACTTTCTTTTAGAACTCTTTAATATAAAAGAATGTATTTAACAATGCATCGAATTCCTACAATGAGCACGTTGACGCCATTTATTCCAACAATCTTTTGCATCGATTCTTGCGCACGTCTGCAAGATAGTTCCTTCTTGACGTACAGGGGAAAAACCTAATTGGCGTGGAACTTCGGCATGCCAACAATAATCCCGTGCAAGTATGTTCTAGCAATGCCTGCTCAAATAGTAAAACAAATACATGTGGTGTCAATGCGATAAATTTGTTGATTAGCCGAGATTTATGTCAAACACGCTTATGGCGTTTTCACTCTAACGCGTAGCTAACTCAATAATCTGTTTACTACGCGAGTCAACGGGCGCACCGATCATTTTTATTTTGTTCTTTTCATAAATTATACACTTTCCGCGACGCGTAACAGAGAGCGTCTACGACGTGTGTATATCTTAATGTCTTCCGTTAAGTAGCGATTAGCGTCGACAAAGCAGTATAGCTAGAGTTATGCGCTACAATACTCATAGAAGGGTACCCAAATTGCCATAATTTACCACTTAAAGCAGACTCAGATACGAGCATTCATAACGAGATAAGTAAGACCTTAGCATCAGACAACAGACTACTATTTCATAGTTGTGCTTGGATTTATGCATAAGATGATGACGATAGCCTCCAGTGTTTTTTTACTTGACTCATAGTGCTATAGTGTTATTTATTATCGCTTTGTCTTAATACTAGATTTCAATTAGGCACGTATGTTATGTAGCATTGCAAGGATCTATCAACAAATGGTAGATTTTCTCATCTACTTTCCTGGTTAGATTTTGTCATCTTAGCTGATTTTAAAGACGTTATTTTACATATAGACCTTTTTACTTCGTAGACATCTGTTATAACATCACAAGATACATTACATACTAAAATATCTGTACTTATTACAAACGAAGCGAACATTTACAGATAGTAATCTTTATCGGTGTTATTTAAAAAATTCAAAACTGTTGTACAATGTCAGTTCAGAGACAGAATTTTTTTGTTGTTGTCGGGATTAGACGATAACGTGTGTGGGTTTTCACATACCTAAGGCTGATTATTACGAAAACTAATGGCATACCATTGCTGTAAGCTACCACACCAGTAAAAGTTACAAATATTAAATGCATATTTTAAACAGCTCTAGAAAAATAACCCTGCAAACTGATGACGCTTGGAACGAGAAGAATGCAGTTATTGATCGCGCAAAAATTAGTAGGTTTATTATGCCATGTACATCTTTTTCCATGTTTGCATAAGGCCTTCCTCCTCCAATGACTCTCAGATGAAGTCTCAGATCTTCCACCTCAGATGAAGTTAGATGTGATGGGCGAGTTCATTTGGTAGCAAAACGTACGTAATTGCACGAATTTTATTTTTATCTTTCAGAATTTGAAAAAAAAACTAATAAAGAAATGAGCAGTTGCCCACAAAGAATCTATAAAAGTTCTGGGGATACAACTTGAGACCAACCATCTAACTCAATAGCGCTAAAAGGGCATCCCTGGTTGTACAGGAACGCGCAGACACACGGCTGCCGTTATGGAACAATGGCTCCTCCACTTCACCTTAATTACGGCCATCCCGTATGGTAATGGCTGATGAAAGTTTAATTTTGGCGGCGCTTCTTGTGGCTCGAGTAATTAGAACGGCGCCAACACGGGATTCAATAAATGGCGGCGTCGTCCCAGCGCCGCTTTGTGCAAAGATCTGCGTCGCTGCTAATTATCCCGCGTGAGTGTTGAACATAAACGACAAGATTAAGTCTATTAGGCGTCCTAACTCGCTCAATTTGCATTCGCTCTGCCGGTATAGCAGCCATAGCGGCCGCACCGCGTCAATGGGGAGATCACGTAGCAAGGAGAAAGCCGACCCTGGATAATGTCGTACCAGCTATCAACTATCAAGGGATTTTGGGAGCATCTGGATACACACTAGAATGTGGAACTATGGACTATTGAAAGTTTAGGTACTGCTTCCACTGATTTGAATAGGTGTAATAATTATTCTAATTACTATTTATTTTGAAGTAAATAAAATGTAATTGTTACATTTTAAAAACCATCTAATACTTTCAAAATGACGGGGCATTAACAAAAAGTATATTTGAAGCCACTAAATTTTGACGATTCAATTTGACAATTATACATTATTTTTAATCTGATTTTGATGGAACACTGCAAAACACTTTCAAAATTTATAATGCAATTGCGCAGCAATGGAAAACAATTATTATAGGTAAAAAATTATCAATCAATGATTTTAATAACTGGTCGTAACAATATTCAGCATATGACTGATTTGTATGGTCAGTTCTTAACAAACATTGCCTTAGAGTCGTGTGTGTTGTTCAAACAGATCAACACACACGACTCATTAACACCCCAGATCTAGTAAGCCAGGGTACTGTCAACCATAAATAGCTTTTAAAAAATCATAAAATAACCCTCCCTTTGCTTCTAACATATTTCTTCTACAAATGGGCTAAACATCTTAATGTCATTAACAAATACTCACAACCCAAGCAATTATTTCTATAATATTTTTTTATTATTTCAATGTCCTCTGAAACGTTAGACTAATTTAAAAAAACAGTAACTTCATCGAGCCTATCATGAATGAAAAATAAACCACCATACGCGAGTACGTGCGCTGGTTTACATTAAAAATATGGACATTTAATATTTTACCATGTAAAATGATTATCATGCAAATGATGATCAGTGCCTTGTTACTTGAAATTGTCGTTATTGGCCTCATTGGTTGTGAGAAGTAGATTACCAGAGTTGTTAAAAGGTGGCAAGAAATGACATATCACTGAGAGTTTGACAAACTTTCAAGGTAAATAGTTCTGTTACCCTTCAAGAGAATGTGTCTGTTAATAATTATTGGAACCTGCTAAAAAGAGATGGTTGCTGCTAGAAAATCCTACAAAGATATCCATCGAACAGATGAAAAATTACGAAAGGGTCTATTTGCTAACGAACAGTTATTAAAAAGCTGTTCATACTGTTCAGGAACCAACAAATCCGTTGAATGAAGTTATTGAGATTTTTTGTACATTTTCCTATATATATATATATATATATATATATATATATATATACCGGTTCGAACGGTTCGAACCCCGCTCCGGGACACTATTTTTCTTCATTCAATTTCCTTACAAATTACTGCCATTAGGCTAAAATATATATTTTTCACTTTTTGTTTATAGCGATTCTTATTTAATATTTTAAAGTTTATGGTTTTTTCGCTAATTTACAAATAAAACAATATTAATTCGTAACGTTTCGTTAGACTCTGCTAACATTTTCAAAACGATTTATTGAAGTGAATTATTATTGAACTTCAATAAATCGAATTTATGGTCGATTTTATGAAATATTGATTTGCCCGAAGTCGCACCGTTCAGGAGTTATTGGACATTTTTTACAAAAAGTGACATTTGTTTAACATAGAATGTCGGTGGTACGAGCACTAGTCAGTCTTCTTACAGTTAATTTCAGCAAAAATGTTTCAAATAAACCTTACAGCACTTTACTCCCATAACAGAACATTATTTTCATATATGACAGGTGTCCCATTTCTTTTAGACGCTATGCAACTTAATCGAACACCCTGTATATTATCCCATATCCCTTTTTTATTATTTATCGAAGGATTTTATTAAGCATGTATTTGGACAAAGTCGTACCGTTTGAGTCATTGGGCGCTCTTTGCAAAGAAAAATACATTTCTAATTCCTAATTCTATTGCATTACAATCATTCACGTGTTAAAAGTTTAAGATACAATGCGTAAATTGATCGATGTTTAGCAGGGTTCCTTCATTATTAAACAATATTCGCATATCACATATTTTTCATAAATTTATAAGAAGAAAAGTCTTTATAAGAAGAATGTCGTCTGATGATTTACGCCATATGTTTTTTTTAAATAAACAGTACTTTTTACAGACACAAAAAAAGGATGATATTGATATCCCGATTTCACATCATCGTGACGAAAGGTTTATGCAACATTTTTGGAAGTTGAAAATTATAGCACATTTTTTTGTAATAAACCAAAAATATGCATAATAATATTGATTGTTTCGGTAATTTTTGAGTATCATTGGTGCTATTGCACGCTTTCTTTTCTCCTTTCATGTGCAGCATTTCCAGGACACCTTCGTAATCGAAGCCATGCTTTAATTCATTTGCATGTGTTGCTACTGCCGTACTAATCGGTTTCACATTCACATCGGAGCGGTGTTGTTTAATTTTCAATTTTAACGGTTGAGATGTAGATACACTTTTTCACAATCCTTACATTTGATTTTATATACCACATTGTTTTCTTCATTATTTCCTCGCTTGCTCTTAGTGTTTGTGAATCTAAGTGTGTTGATTGTAGCAGGTGTTAGATTATACTTTTTCAATATCTTCCTATACGAATTGGCTCCTTTATTCGTGTAGGGAATTGCTACGAGGTATGTGCGCTTCTTTGGATTGATTTCATGGTTGTTGTTACCTGCTGCTCTGGCTCTAATTATTCCTTTCGTTACTATTCTTCTTGGATAACCAATCCTTTTGACCTGGAATCCCTTTATCTTTTCCATATTGATGTCATGAAATTGTATATCAGAAATTTTGAGTGCTTTGTTTATTATGTTTTTTAGTGTATTTAGTTTCTGTGTTTTTAGGTGATTGGAGTGGTAATGTATGTATTTCCAGCTATGGGAATTTCTTTGGTACTAATTGATGGAGAATGTGTTGTCATCTTTTCTTATTGTGAATGTGATTCTTAGACGTTAGTGATTTGTTTGAGTTTTCTGCTTTAATTGTGAATTTAATCTATTATCAAAATTGTTGATAATAATAATAATTTATTTAAATAATTCATAATAAGTTTCAAATAATTAATTTAAATATGGTTGGTGAGATGTAGTCAAAATGTCGTCAAGGTATCTAAAATAAAAAGTTGGTTTTTCCTCTAATTTTCCTAAACATATGTCGTCTACATATTTTATTGTCAGGTTAGCTATTGTTGCTAACAAATTGGTTGCTATGGGTATTCCCCATAGCACATCCACATATTTGTTTATAAAGTCTTTTTTCATATTTGAAATACGTTAATTCTAGACATAGTTTTACTCCTTCTAAGAATTCGTCAGTGTTTAAATCTGTTTTATTTTAATTTTTGGCCAACGTTTTTTTATTGCCGTTGTTATTAATACCATTGAGGTGTATTTGTTTTAATTTTTCTACGGATTCATAGCAATTTTTTATTGAATGTGTTTTTTCCTATACTTTTTGCGACTATGTTTAATAAAAATTTAGAAATATTGTATGCTGGTGCATCCAACGCACTTAATATTGGTCTAAAGGATAAGATGTCTTTATGAATTTTAGGTAGAAAATAAATTCTAAGTAGTTAAATTCTAAGAATTTTTTGATAAGAAACTGCTTTTTTGTCCTCACTGATTTTTTTGAAGGCATCTACGATCGATCTCTTCTTAATACGTTGAATACAACAACGTAATAGGTATATTATTCAATCAAATTATATGTACAAAAATAAGAAGATATACAATCACGTTCGGCTTTTTAAGCGGGTTCTTTTCTCCTAATAACATTAACATTACCCATAGATGAGCAACAGAGCTCGCATACATCGGCCGGAGAGATTTTATCATACAAAGGGGAAGAAATTTATTTGTCCGGCGCTGAAAATGCTCAGTTTATGACAACGTTCGAAGCGCCCTCGTCCGTCACCGGCCGGGACACTAACTCGTGTTTTTGCCTTACTCTTATTACTCCATCGTACCGGTTACAATGTCAAAGGAGAAACGGACCAGTTAATTTGATTTGTTTGCGAACGTTGCAAGCGAGAGCCGACCTGAGCCGGAGAAAGATGACGTTTTAATCATTCGTCCGGATCGATCGATCGATTGATCCCATCGATTCCATACTCGGCCACTAATTAAATCGAATGAGTACAGTGTTCTTCGGTCGTGTAGCGAAGCGTAAATATAAACTACTGCCGGTCACAAATTGACTTTTTGCCTGAAGTAGGTTTCTTCAAATGGATTCGTAATGTGTCCCTGTGGGATTTGAACGATTGAACGAACGACGTGAAAAAAGAACGAGCCTGAGTGATTTGCAAAAGTACAAAAAGTACCTTCCGCGAAAAAAGACTGAGAAGCGGGTAACGCGGGTTATTGGAACATGTGTCCAGTGAAGTATCATTTAGATCTAATGTATGTTATATAAGAAAGGTGTTATAAGCAGAACTGGGCACTATATTAGAATCAATAAATTTTGACATTGCAATTATCTCTAATTAAAGTGCAGGTAACAGTTGTCGATAATGGTAGATCTGATTCATCTTGACAGCTGACGTATATGAAAATGAAACAGCACCTACATCAATGGTATTGGACAATACTCATCGATCGGTCAATGGTGAAATGTGGTTTTTAAAAAAATCCCTGATTTGCCCGTCATCTGATGACACTGATTTGGAAGATGATGTTAAAGTGAATTCGAAAAAAGATTCCAATCTTCAGGTGAAATTGATTTAGATGATCAAATTGAAAAAATTGAGGATGATAATTCGTTTATGTAGTCGCTTAGTAGAAAAGAAACCGAAGTTGGAGATTGGATTCTTCTGGGCAAAATGTTGTCCTAGGAAAATAAATAAATTTTATGTAGGTCAAATAACCCAAACAAAACCTTACCTCTTAGAAAATGAGACAAGGATCACAATAATTATAATGTTCGGGCCCAACGAACATGACAAACCCGAAGCAAAACATTCTGCAGCGAATGCTGGAGCGAATTAACAACAGTAGTGGAAAGGAACATTGGCCAGGTTTTTGGAACTGGAGACCTTAACAGTACAGTAGGAAAAAGAAATAAAAAAATTCTAAGAAACTGCAGGAACGCACAGTGAAAATATGAAGAAAAATAATGGGCATGAAAGTCGGAATACATTCTTGATCATAAAGACATCAACATATTTACAAGAGAGGTCAAAAGCCGAAATAAAACATGAGTAATAGTTTACGTAATTGCGAAAAAATCAAACCGAAACGGAATAAAAGATATTAGAGTTGCAAAGGGAGCACAGCTGTATGTCACGACTACCTGGTCGGAGCAAATATGAAAGAGAGAGTACACAGAAATGAGAAGAATTGAAAAAATAGCATGTGGAACAAAAGTGATCAACGAAAACGTTAAGCAGACTGCAAAAATGAAAACCTCACTAAGAATTTTAAATAACAAGAAAACTAACAACGTTATCAAAACAGGCTTTCGGGAGGTCATATGATTGTAAGAAGTATACTGGAAATATTAAAATGGGTGAATTCGTTTTGGAATAAAATGGGTTTAAGTATTATTGTTTTAATCTGAAAATGAAACAACTTTTTTGTATATTTTTTAAAATTGTTTCAGTGTTCAACTGTTATTTACAAGTAGTGCCCATTATTTTGTAAACGGTAATACAATCGGTTTTCAAATTCCATTCTAACATATATAAACATTTGCCTTGCTTATTTTTTTATCAAAAACGTAACTTCAGAGTAATAACAGGGTAATATCATTCAAGAGATGTCGTGGAAAAAGTTATTTGTAACAGCAATAAGACTTCAGATGTGTAATTTGAACGTTGTGTTGTCTCTTGCCATGTAAACCTCTACAAGTGAAAAATATCTCTAACACATTGCTTTTGAATTATAGAGTTTACTTACAGCGGTACAAAATAGTGTGTAACAAACTTAAATTGTGCCCATTTCTCTGTTCTGGACTTTTCAATGTGAGATCAATTCACATTGAAAAGTCTACAACAGAAAAAAATGATATATTGGGAGGAAAGATTTCAAAACATGATAAACGGCAAAAATCGTCTAATTAATTTGGGATTGAACTTTGAATTGAAAATTATGGGCAAAAATGAAATTGGAATTTTACAAATACTTTTCAGTTGCGCATATATCAGTGGAAATTTTTAAAAGCTACAAAACTCAAATAAATTCTCTTACCTTTTTATTTGCTTTACATTTTTATATCTCAAAAATCTTGCCTTTTTATAGGTAACTAAAATAAAATGTCTCTCTACCTGACTTGTGAGAGATCGGGTGTTTTTTTAACAAAAAATTATGTAGCTGTCATAAAGTTGTCTGTTTATGGGAAAAGAAAGGCATACAATAGAAATAGAAAAAGTGAAACCGAGTATGAGGACCATGTTTTTTTATTCCTGTTTGTGGTCGTTTAAAAACTTGTCATTGAAAAAAAAATTCTCTTGCCTTTATGGGTCTGCTTTTGTGCTAAAAACACTCGTTTTTAGATCGAAAAAATTACTATTTGACGCCTGGTTTTTATGAGGAACTGTCGTTAAAAGATTATATAGAAGAATAATACAGTCATATTTTTGTAAACAAAAAGAAGAAATAAGTTTTGTTTTATATTTTTGGTTGGTAATATCGAAACTGTTAGGTTTTTTACCTCGAGGAATGAACGAAATTTAATCATGTTTAAAAAAATAAGGAAACACGAAATGAAAGTTGAAACACGTGATTACAATACATCATCATTCCTTCAAGGAATGATAATGTATTGTAATCACGTAATTTAAGAAAAAGTTATTTCTAACATCAGCAGGAATTCATATATGCAATTTTTGAATCTTTTACCATATACACATCTACAAGTGAAAAATATCCACTAAAAGATTTCGAAAGAAAGAATTTACTTACGGCGATATAAAAAAGTGTAACAAAATTAAATTATATAATTTTGCTCTTGTATTTAAAAGTCAACAGCAGACAAAAATAACATTCAACGGTTTGAATGATTGTAAAATGGTCGTTGTTCTATATGCATGGCCTTCTGTTACTAATGTAACTGTTTCATACCTATCTATCTAATCCTATATTTGCTTATGAGAAATTGTAAACGTAAGAGAGTTAATCTAACTCGAAGGGCAAAACAGCGTGAAATGACCTTGTAAATTGTTTTAACAAAATTGGAATTGAACTTGCCATTGAAAAGTATAGACGAAAATGAAAATAAAGTTTTACAAATATTTTTTTCTAAATTTGCGGATATATCAGTGTAGATTCTTAAGTATACATGTATGTATAAACATCTGTATAAAAATTCTTGAAAAAAAGTTGTCTTACCCTTACTTTATTTGGGTTATATTTTTATGAGCAAAAAGTTCATTCTTGGTCTTTTTATAACGCAAATAAAACGCCTCTCTACCTGTTTTACTAGAAATTGTCCCTGTGAAAAAGTTCTCTCCTTACAGAAGGGGCATATGAAAGAAATAGAAAAAGTGATATCCAGTACATGGATCTTTTTGTAACACTCTTGCCTTTATTTTGGTCTGTTTATGTGGTTTAAAAAACTCGTCTTTAGGTCGAAAAAATTACTACTACTGTTCTGTGCATAGGTTTTATGACGAACTGTCATAAAAAATATGTGGAAGAAAGAGCGTCTTAGATTAGATTTAATACCGTATTTTTTTTTCAACACTAGACTACTATCACCGTCAAAAGTTTTGGCCCCTGATTTTAACAGCGGATAAGAAAAAAAGTTGTTACCCATTTTCAATAAAACAGAAACCAGTCAATGGAACAATTTATTTGCTACAAAAGTACAAAAGTACAAAGTTCGAAACTACATCTTATTTAGATATTTTATTAAAAGGTATGTCCATAAATGTGCCGGTTTCCGACGACGTTATTGGGATGAAAAAAATTTATAATTAATTTGTGAACTATCCAACAAATCTGCGCAAGCGCATCCTAAAGAAAACGGTATTGTTTTTAAGCACTATCAGTTAAGTTAAAAGTTGCGGTTTTGTTAAACTCACTGTGTATTGTTGAACTCCTTCTGGAAAAATCACTTATTTTATGCTTAGCGATTCAATAATGCGCGCTTTACTCCAAGAAGTTGAGGGATTTCAAAAATTGGGGTCAAACATTATATAAACGGCGTTTGGTCTATGACAATGATCGATTTATCTATATTTATGGGATTACAGTTAAAACAAATCTGAACCACTCTTCGAAATATTCTTTGTTCATTTCGTTGTGATAATTAATCCGTACTACCTCTTTTCAATGCAACACTTTAAGGTATCGGCCAAAACACCATCTTCATTGTTCTGTGTAATATATCCAGATTTCCATATTCCATCCAGATTCTGCCGCCTCAATAAAATTGGTTTGTTATCCATTTTTATGTAAGAAAAATCTAGATTTTTTATCCAACGCAGCGATATGATCTACGAGAAATTCTACGAGAAATGCTCAACATCGTTTTTTAATCTTTGATGAAGTTCCGTAATTCACGAAAATGTTTGTATCTCATTCATCTATTTCATTCATCTATATCAATTTAACTTATTGTGCCAATTTCACTTATCGCTATGTATCTGCAGACGTAAATGTGAAGACGAAATGTGAGGAAGGAAGAAGTAGCTCTTATCGAAACAACTCGATGTTAGAAATGTGCTTGATGAAGTAATGATCATTGGTCTTTTAAACAACGATTCTAAAATTGCATGTTTCTCTCTTCTATGGATCTCTTCAATCCATAGTTCACCGCGAGCATTTCATAACGAAGTACTTCAAATAGTATATTATTTAGCAGACGAATTTAATTAGAACAAATTCCAAAACACACAGTCAATTTAAAAACTTTTTAGAAGAGTGAATGACGAAAGAGATGAATCGCCCAGTGATGTATCCCTATGGTGTGTTGTAAGATGGCTGTCAACTTACAACGTTTTGAGTCATTAACATTTACAAAGGAAAAAAATACGAAGAATTAGAAAGTGGAACTTGGCTTTCTGACTTAATGTTCCTTACAAATATGCCAGGACGTTTGCAAACGTTTAATTTGGCTTTACAAGGAAAGGAAAAAGATATTGTTGATTTGTCACAAACTGTATTCAGTTTTGAAGCTAAACTTAGGCTTTTTGTGTACGACCTTAATCTAAGGTTAGATAAATATAAAGAAAAATTAGAAGAATTGGAAGTAGATTTCAAAGATAGGTGTGAAAAGATTATATTTTTTAACATACGCAAAGATTTTCCAACTTGAATTTGTGATATTATTCAAGATGGATTTCCAATTTCTGAAATAATAATTGTTGAAACAACGGCTGGGGAATTGAGGTTACTAGAGATTAAAAGAGGATCAGGCATAACAAATGCAGCACAAATCCACTTCTGTAATTGAATTTTGGTAACTTGTGCCCGAATCAAAATATCCACACTTAAAGCAAGCTGCTTGCCGTATAATTTCAATTTTCATATTAATTTCATAATAATTTCAACATATCGCTATGAATCTTTGTACTCTAACAAATTCTATGCCAAATTTCAAAGATTTGATCACCCATTTCGTTAAATGTTATATTTTTTGGAATAACTTTTATTATTTACTGGAAATTTAATATTTTGTATTTCCTTTCCCTTAATTATATTTTTTGTAGATGTCCTTCATATAGCACTTAAGACTTGTATAGAATATGTAACCATATCAATTAAATTTAACTTGAATTTGCGTATTTAATACATAGTATTAAATTAAGGTGACCATACGTCCCGAATTTTCAGTCCCTGTCCCGATTTTTTACAACTCGTTTTTTTGGTCCAGAATTTATAGCATTTGTCCCGAATTGTTCCAAAAAACAGTAGTATGCGAACGTAAAAGTTTAAATGCGTATATTTATTTAAGTAGTGTAAGTTAAGAGACGCGTAAGTTAAGAGACGCGCCGTACTGGCCCCATAAAGAGGGGATTCCCCATCTAGCGTTTATCTTAAAAAAATTATAGTGCGGGAGTGCTATTTCTCATTTACTGCAGCTTAATTTAATTTATTATTTATTTCTACCATTGATTTTTTTAGTAACGGGTTCAAAAAAAGAAAGTGCACATTTAACGAAGACCTACAAAAGGAATACCTCTTCATTGAAAAAACTATAAGCGATTTCGAAGTACGGTGCAATACATGTTCTTCAAAATTTTTAATATGCCATGATGGACGTACATATAAAGTACATACATATAAGATATTAAACTTCATATAAATAGTAATAAACTTAAAATGTCAAACTCTGCTGCTGCATTTAGCTCGTCATTAAAGAATTTCTTCAAACAGGAGAAAATGGGTGATAAGGAAGAAGAATTAGCTGCAGTAGAAGGTACTTTTGCATATCATACTATTTACCACAACCATAGCTGTAGGACTATGGATTGTACGTCGAAGCTGCTTCAAATGGCATTTGAGCCTAAATTTACATGTGCGCGAACAAAAGCAGAAGCAATAATGCTAAATGTTTTCATCCCTTATGCTTTAATAGCTTTGCACAATGATTTGGAAAAATGTTCGTTTGTTTCAATCTAATCTGATGCGTCCAATCTCAAGGAAATAAAACTTTTTCCAATACTTGTTAGATTTATAGATTGGAGTTATGGAGTTAGAGTAAACATTTTAGAATTTAAATCCTTACCTGGTGAAACATCCGATATTGTCAGCAACTATTTAACTACCTGTCTTGAAGAAAATAATTTAAAAGAAAAAGTTATTGATCTTTGTGCCAAAAATACGAATTCTAACTTTGGAGGAGCTGATAGACGTGGAGAAAATAATGTTGTTGTTAAACTGAAATGAAACCTTAACCATGATTTAATTGGAGTCGGATGTGCAGCGCATATTTTCCATAACACTATAAGAACATCAGTTGATGTTTTGCCAGTTGATATTGCCTATTATTTCTAGATATAAGTACTTATACTTTAAATCTTATACTGTTGGAGTAGAAACATTCTTCACACTCAGACTTTAATATTTCATAAAGCTCTACAACAATTGAAAATCAAACTGCGTCTGTATTTGAGGTAATTGCTTCAAATGGAAGATTTGAAAGCCTCAATATCGAGCAAGAGGATAACTTTATTCCAATAAATGTTATAAGAACATCAGTTGATGTTTTGCCAGTTGACATTGCCTATTATTTCTAGATATACTTATACTTTAAATCTTGTACTGTTAGAGTAGAAACATTCTTCACACCCAGACTTTAATATTTCATAAAGTTCTACAACAATTGAAAATCAAACTGCGTCTGTATTTGAGGTAATTGCTTCAAATGGAAGATTTGAAAGCCTCAATATCGAGCAAAAGGATAACTTTATTCTAATAAATGTTAAAAAAAAACTTAAAGAGAATGGAGACATGTCACAACACGAAGACATTAATTTCGAGAAGCCATTGTTTCACTTTATAAGACTGCTCTCACTTATTTGGAGAAATATACAAAAAAATATTTTAGGAGATGGAAACGTACAGCTGATCATATTAAATGAAATCCCTTCTTGGAGTCGAAAGTAGAAACAGCCTTTTTGTTAGTTAATAAAATGATACCAAACCATAAATTATTGGAAACTGATATATATGAGGAATTTGTTTACCTTAAACAATATATCACGGAAAAAAAATATTGGAATGATCAAAAAATAAGACGTGCCCAGATCAGAGGTGGATGGAAATAACTGCATATTTTAAAAACCAGATTCCTTGTTCAAATGTTTTGAAATTGCCAGAGTTTTTCTATTGTATAATATATTCGCATAATAATTGTACTCTTTTGGTATTTGAATGTTTTATTGTGTTATTCGCATTCCTCGAGTACGAGGAATGCGAATATATTATGCGAATATATTATTTAAAAAACTTAGAATATGGATAACATATTTCAACAAATTTTTCTATTGTCTTCCCGGCGCTAATGCTGCAACTGAGCGAGTATTTTGCTTTATGAACAGTTTTTGGATTAGTGATAAGGCAAAGCTTAAAGTGGACACTTTGAAGGGTATGTTAATCACCAAAATAAATTTTGATGAAAATTGCACGGACTTTTATAAGAAGATCAAAAAAGAAAAAGATGTTCTAAGAAACATTCATGCCTCACAGAAATATAAGGCTACTTCATCAAAATAATTTAGAAGGGTTACAAATTAATTATTTTATTTAAAAACGAATACTGCGTTTTGATTTATTGTTTATTTATTAAAAAATATATATATCACTATTAAAAAATAAAACAAAAATTATTTTGATCGGACATAACCGACAACGTTTTATAGCAGAAACCATTTTGCAATCAACTAAAATAAGACGCATTTTACACATGACACCCGTCAAACACCTAACCTAAATTTTTGACACATGTCAAACACATAACCTAAATTTTTGACACATGTCAAACCTCGAACAAAACTGTCAAATACTGAAAAACTGACCTCTAAATCGTTGAAACGTCCTTAGGGCGGCCGCTATGAGACACGCGCGATACATTTAAACTTAAAAGAACTTTAATCGGCCTGCAGTTTACGGCAAATGCGTACGTTCGGTGGCAATGGGCAGAGCAATGGTTTGTATTTAACGCGCGATTGGGTCGAACGGCGGATGCAGACTGTGGGTGACAGGCAAAGGAGCAGATTGGACGTGCGTTTCGTTTGTGCCCACTTTGGAAAGGAGCAGATAGAGGATAGAGGCATATTGTGGTTAAAATCGCCGGTTCGTCAGTACATTGAGTGTGCTCGGGAATCCCTATATGTAAATGGGGCGCATTCCTGATTGTGTTCGCGGTCGGCCTGCTGTTTGTTTGGTTGAAGAGGCGATAATAACATCGATTCATCGCAAATGCATCATGTATTGTGCGAATATTTGCGTTATATTCATTGTTAATTTAATAATTGTTGGCGGTGAAAGCAAATAATAGTAACAAAAATGAAAAGAACGAAGTTAGCATGTGCGAATCTGTCACAATCATTAGAATTTCTACGAATTATGCGTAGAATTTCCCAAAAGTTTCCTTCATTTACTACTGAAATATATGTATTTAATGAATTTATGAAAAGATAAAATCACTGAAGAAGTGAGTTGATTGGAGAAGAAGTAGAGGAGGTGATTACTCCCTTAATAGTTTTAGACAAGCATTCAAATGTAGCTTAAAAACAAAAAAAAGATTCAAAATATTTTATCACGTGATCAGAGCAGTGTGTAGTAGTCCCCACAATAGCACCCTTCGATAATCAACCCTATCAACAACAATAAAGACACTGGGGAAAAAGCTGTTGAAGCTATACGAACGAAAAAGATAGGTTATAAAAAAGCAGTAAAGTTATTTAACGTTCAAAGAGTTACTTTGAAAAATTACGTGAAAAAAATCTGTAAAAAATGTAGTTTCTGGGAAAATGGGAAGAAAACCAGTTTTGCCTGTAGGATTAGAAGAGGAGCTAGTAAACTACGCCTTGCAAATGAATATTTGCAAGGAATCTTCTGATTTAAAACATTTATTAATTCTCTTTCTTTTGTCAGTTTCAAATTTAAAGCGTTTATTTTATCACTTATTTCATCATTTAATTCCATTAACAGGCTTTTGTTTTACAGGCGTTTGCTTATATTTATAATATAGGTGTAATAT
>JAWQRJ010001096.1:0-17030 GCA_033557515.1 Diorygopyx duplodentatus
ATACTGAATTTCCCTCAGGGAGATTTTTGGGTTAGCATTTACTGCCGCCAACACATTTATTTCAGATTCTTCTCTACTTCTTGTATTTTTTTAGCAAATACAAATTTTCAAATTTGAAATAAATATGGGGGGTGGGGATTATTGCTGGTAAACAATAATTGTTAGAAGAAAACTATTGTCGCTATCCTTTAGTACTACTAAAACAGTTATATATTCATCCTAACTTTTTTCTGATATGTCTTACAGTTTTGGAGATATTGAAGCAAATTGCGAAGGGTTGTGTTGTTGATAGAGCGCTCCACCACCCGAAAACGGGCGATTCCGCAGCTAAAAAGGTTACCGTTGTTCTTACACCACATCAGTCTATAAACCCACCAAGTTTCATTTAAATCGGTGAGACACACTTGCCTGTGTTCCCTTGTTAGTACTACTAATGCCATTATGCTTTCAGTTGTTAATATAGCAAGATATAGCATATAATGTAATATGAAAACAAGGAAAAAAATAAATAAATAGAATATAAAGGAATATAATAGAATATACACCTGCTAAGGAAAATCACGACTAAAGCAGGAAGAATAGAATGCGTCCAGGGTAAAGTAGAATTTACAATACTTTACATACTTTACAGTAATAATTCTTGTGGCTGATTCTTTGTACTGAAGAGAAGGCCGTTATAAGACTAAATACTGTAATAATTTACCGCATTACGTGAAAAATTACGCTAAAAAGCTTCATGACTTCAGAAATGTTATCATGTTGACCTTCAATATACGTCGATCGATATTTGTTAGGTATCACACATTTTGTTGTCATTACACGGTGTAACAATCGTCTACTTTATAACTAAGATTACAATACATTCGGGGCGTCAACCTTCATTATTGTGATTATTTCAGGAACATAACGCGTTATTGTACAGAAATGTTCGGACCCATCGCTTTTGGTTTTTAAAAACACATAAAAAAAATCTTTGCTACTACTTCTTGGCTTTGCGGTGATCGCCACGTCGGTGAAAAAAATTCTCCGTTGACGTTTCGCTGCTGGTGACTACCAGTTGGTTCTAAACATGCCGTTACCGGAGAGCCAAGAAGTATGAACACTGACAGCAGAAGTCTACAACAAAGTATAATTATTGTGATGTTTCCAAAGATACACAGATGGCAAATAATGTAAAAGAGATAATATAGCCACAATAACGACGAATACGAATGAGCCTGTTTGAGTAGTTTGGTTGCCCAATAAAGGAATCCCTTCCCATAGATAAGCAGGGGTTAGGGATATCAGTGTACTGGAGAAAATCCCAATAATATTGTATAGCAGTAAAGTATGAAAACTAACAGGAAAAAGTAGATTTATTACTGAATCTTTTAAGTTTAGTACTATTTATTATTTCCACTTTTTCATGGAAAAGACAAAAATTTGTGAAAATGCATTTTGATAGTTCTGCTGGAAGATAATTTGGTAGGTACCATGCATGAAGCTTTTAGGTACCATGGAAGCAAATAAATTTGAAATTTAATGCACGAACCTGAAATTTTAACATTTGCCATCAGTTATGCCAACTGAACACGTATTATGTTAGAAATGAGGCGAAAGCAGCCAAAAATATGGAAATAAAAGATATGATTAGAGATTTTGCAAATTTAAAAGCCAGAAGGAAGAGTTTTAAATATATTTTCTTTTGATAATTTTAAATTGTGTTCGAATTGATTCTTTTTTCTTATTTTCTAATAAAAAAATCTATATTTTTCATTGTGTTGTATTTTTTGTGTTGTTTGTATAAAAAAATTTTTTTTATGATAGCATCCCCAGTAATATTTTGCGGGGAGACCACAAATTTTAAGTTCAGAAACCGCTCAAATTCCGGATATTTTGGGAAAAAATTCAAAATCGTTACGAACGCTACTCAAAACCTGCACACTGGAAGCTTAAAAAGTGAAATGTACTTTGGGAGCAAATAATTTACTTTCAGGCGAATAAAAATTTAGAAAAAAGAGGTGGGAGTGCAAATTTGCCTTTTCCGATTTTTATTGCTAACGTCATGCAGCTACTATTCTAAGAGACAAAATATCCTCAAATTTCTGGGTTTTAAAACACAGACAATGTCATTCTCTAGTTTTTTTTTAAAGAAGTAGAGATGGCGTAAAAAATACATTTGTAGCTTATCCGTCCCTGTGTTACCAATAAGTTTTTTTTGATTGAAGCAAATGTGATAAACAGACTAAAATTTATTAGAAAATTGCAGAATTTAAGTTTTCATTGAAAATGTAAGCACATTGAAAATAACCTGTTACCATATTTCCTTTACAAGTTTCAGAAGAACATTGTGTTTCGAAATCCAGGGATTTGAGAAAATTTTATTTTTACATTGGATTTATAACGATCGTTTAATTATAGTCATTAAGACACGAGTATGAGAATTACGTAATTAATACCAGTGTCTTGATGACCATTAAATGAGAGTTGTATCCACTATTTTTTCGACGACTAGTTATAATAATGAAAAATAAGCATATTATTTTCAAAATTTATTCATCACAAGTTACAACTAAATTTGAAATGCCAAAAGGTCTGTAAGATTATTCGTTTTGATTGATAATTGTAATACGAGTAATAAATAAATAAATACTTTTTATTACCCAAAAATGTATCAAGCACACTTTGAATATTAAGTGTCTGTCATACAAAAACAAAGTGATAAAATTGCAAGTGCTCAATATATCTCTCTAAAGTTTGATTGAATTTTTGCCAATCTTGAAATGTTTTTTCGGGTCGACAGTTAAAAGCCAATTGTTTTAGTCGGTTGCTTCGCATGTCTACTCTTTAAAAGCACATTAATAAAAATTGATAATAATAAAAATTAAACACAATGGGTAACCATGAACACAATAATAAATTGTGCGGCAAAATCTGATTTTGAACCAGGGCGAGCAATTTTCAATTATGTCCATCATTTTTAACGTTAAGACAGATTAAAAGTTTGGAATCTACCCTTTTTGTGTAAAAAAACGAAGTTCATTCAATAGCTTATGTGTTTTTAAAAATTAGCTTGTACCAAAATACGAATATAAAATGATAAAAATGCAGGAACTGAATATATGAAAACACGTTAATAAAAATTAATAATAATAGATATTAAAGCAATAATTAAAAAAGAGAGTAAATAGAAATCAAAATGATGGCTTTTTAGTTGATTATTTTAGAAGAAAAGAACGAAATGTGACTAAAAGGCTTGTAGTTATTCAATTTTTAGAATAATAATATCTGATACATTAAAACGGTTAATGCTATCGAGCTGAAGAGCTATTGTCTTCCAGAACAATAATACACAATTTTAACTATCAAACTTACCGTGGATATTCATGACGGTACAGTAATGTGGGTGCAAAAGAAAAATATACATAGTGCATTAACGATGGCCGAAATAATTGTTTTTCGCTATGCGGTTTATAAGTCAGAACATCATGTACATTCCTCCTCACAAAAGCATGCGATTTCATCAACAAACGCACCTAAAAAATAATTTTCTTAAATGTTTCATTGATGTAAACCATCTTAAGTACCTGTTCTGTTATAAGAGATACTGCAGATAACACTGGCAAGTCAAGTGATCTTATCAGTATTGGGACAATGTAAAGTGCACCTGTGTGGTAAGCAATAACTAAGTATAAAAATGAGCGATCTAACCATGATTTCACTCTCGGTGCTATGGAAAAAAATAAAGAATAAAATGCAAAATAATATCTGAATTAAACTGTAATATACTTACAGTTTTGGGGTAATCTCACTCTTATGTCTGCCCATAAATTAAAGAAATAAAACGTCAGTAAGTTCACTGAAAATATTCCATACCACAGCAGTAACAATATGTGAAACTTTGCATATCCAAACGTTATAAGTCGAAGGCCATAGTCTACCCTAAAAAGTGGTATTTATTCAACGCAAAGCAAGTTGTATTAATTCCTAACAAAATACTTACTTTCTGTTTAAAACGACACTGATGGCCAAATCTTTTATTAACAAACCGAATAAAAGACATAGAAATAAGTGCTTAACCGTAAGAAAATGTTTTGTTTCTAAAAGCTCGGTGAAAATAGATTTTCGTTCCTTGAATTGTTTATATTGAAGTGTTCGTATGCTAAAATTTAAAGTTGCTCGATCGAATTAAAATTTTGTAGGTTTACCTTACCTTGTAATTTTTCCGTTGTGATGGTCCATGGTACTCTTTTTGTTTGTTGTTTGGTTATATTTAATTCCTAAATGCATCTAAATGCACTAAACTTTTAATCACGTTCCAACGACCACTACCCCCACTACTCGATGGCGTGCGACTTGCATTTGGTGCCGATGTCAGTACGCACTAATAGTATATCAACTATAGATAAATGAGGTAATTTGTAATGAGGAACGTTGAATGCTATCTGTATTTTCACTCTATTTTCAATTAGCGTTTCTGTTTCGTTCCTTAGCATGTTTTTTCCTTAGCATGTTACTAAATTGCTTGTTGCTCAGTTGTTTTTTTGTTCATGTACCTTTGTTATTAATTGACGTAAATTTTACAGTTAGTTTTTGGGTGAAATGCTTTGTAGGTTTAGTGCATTGCATTATTAAGTATTTATGATGGGTAGTAACTAAAGTAGATTTTTAGGTGGTTGTATTTTTCAAAGTTGTATTTTTTTAAATGGAAACCGTAGTTGATTTTGACATTATTAAATTACTTGATTTTTTCCCATTCCAACGATATAAGATTCGAGGTATTTATGTTTCATAGTTTAGGAGATATGAACAGATTTTAACCCACATCACAGTATCTATGATTAAGAACTATGTTTTGTTTTCGAAACAAAAGACTACATAGCTGGTATTTATTATCTTTTGTGCTCTTTGTGCCAACAATAAACATGGTAAAAATAAACACGATAACAATAAACCAAAATTTTCCTACTAAAGATGTTCAATATGGCGGCCGTTCACTTCTAAAGAGCTGGTCCCATGATCAATTTCCTTTAGTTCTTGGCATATCATTGGTTTGTAGGGGTGAAATTATTTTTTCTTTAAAATGCGATGCACGGTGCTCCTTGCCATACCGCGTTCAGTGGAGATCTTACTGAGTTCTTACTGAGGTGATAGGCTCAATATTAAACACGGCTAGCACATCTATTTGGGCATCTTCTTTTTCTTTTTGGTATGTTGCAGAACGGAATGCAGTAAAGCACCCACCTCCTCGTAGATTTCGCCCGAATCGGCGAAACAAAGCTCTATGAGGCTGTGCTTTCTGTCGAGGTATAAAGTTAAATATTCATTTACTGCCGCAGTTGAATTCCGATTGCAACTTATGTAGGTAACAACCATATCCGTTTTTTCATAGTTTGAAAACGTCATTATCAATGTAGAATATGAATAATTGACGGCAACTACAACTTATGACGTGAGAGTGGTTTAACAATATTATTGACAGATATGTAGTCAGATGTAGACAGTATGTGTTTTGTTCCAATCATGGTTAGTGTGATGTTTGTTAAAATGTGTGTAGAATATAATTTTTATTCTCCTAAACTATGAAGGATAAATACCTCGAACCTTATATCGTTGGAAAGGGAAAAAATCAAGTAATTTAGTCATGCCAAAACCAACTATGGTTTTGGCCAACTATGTTTCCATTTACAAAAATACAACTCTGGGTCATGTTTCGAATCTGGTGCAAGGTAAAAAAACATTTTTATAATCTATCCTACAGAATGTTTCGATATGTACAACTTTTTCCCTCGAAATTTTTTGATACGATAAATAATATGGAAAATATTCACATCTGAAGAAACTGACGATTTTCAGTTTTTTCAGGATATCTAGTAGGCGATGCATTTTTTTTGGAAAAACAAAAGAAGGTCTGAACAGCATAGATAAACACCCCCATATTGTTCCATTTAACCGAGCCTGTAGCTCTTACCGTTTTCAAGGTACCAATGGTGAGCATCAAATTTGGACAATAAATATTAGACACAGATGTGCTATTTACATACCGCGGCACCGACTGGAATTCTTCTCATACAGTATTAGTTATATGTGTAATAAATTACCCCCAGCTTTAAAAAATGGTCAAAGATATTTTACTCAGTTAAACCTAGACAATGCGTATAATTATCATTTTCGGATAGAGGAAATGTAAATTTAAACTCTGCAAATGATAAATCTATTTAAAACAACAATAATAAAACGAAAAGGACAAACAAACTACAAAAAACGCGCTCTTTCTAGATCCAACAAATAAAAACTTCCAACAAATTAACAAATACGCAAATGTATAGTTTATGCATATATAATAAAAAATACGTGTGTAAATAAGAAAAATCGAGAATAGACTAATTAGAATTTACACTGAAGTCAGCTTGCAAATGGAACACCTTTCTTTTGTTTTTTTCTTTTATTTAAGACTCGTGGGCTTGCAAACTATTATATAAGTTTACTCTTTTTTATTTATTGAGTATGTGTGAAGGTATGGATATAACAAATACTCTCTTTACGCGAAAATAAGTACATGTTTTTAAGTAACAAAATTAAAATCATATAATTTGTATAATACATAATTATAATATTATTATTATTATCTAATGGAACTACAAAAATTCGGTAAAAATATATTATATATTTCGATAAAAATATATAATTTTAGTTATTTAACAAATAACTTAAATAAAAAACTACAGAAGTCAATTAGTTAATTCGCACAAAATAATTGAGGGCAAATCAAAAAATCTAAATCATATTTCATTTTTTGTTCAGAAAGACAATTTATTTTTTTCTCCTTTACAAGCAGCGCGTAATAAGGTTAATTTAATCATAATGAAATTAAATTAATCTTATTGCAGGTCGATTCATATTTAATTATAACATAACAATTATTTTTACGCACGTAGTTCTAGTATTTAAAGTTTTCGAATTTAACAAATTTACTAAAGAAGAATACAGTGCGTTTTCGCTAATCCGTAGCCTTGATTATCCGAAAACCGCGATATACCGAATCTTAAATTTACGCATTGTAATCTCAGTAATCGGCGTTAATTTCCGATCGCTAATCGGAAATAACGGAATTCCCCGAAGTAAGCTCGGATATCCACAGCTAGCGCTTGTGTACTTCCCCTAGTTGTATGTGTGTGTCTAAAAAGCATATATCTTAAGTGAAAAAACTGTAAGACAAACAAAAATTACAAAGTATTTTCAATAGTTTATTTGATATTACATATGTACACATATGAATAATAAAAATGCAACAATATAAGTTAATAAATGTTCTTTTGTCATGAACGTTGTAAGTTTTTTTTTAAATTCGGTGATCCGCATTTTTCAGTAATCCGAATTGGGTCCGTTTTAATTACTGCGGATTAGCGAAAACGCACTGTATATTTTTGGTAAATTTATTTTCAAAATAATTCTATTAAACGCGAAAAACGTTTTTGATTATCTACAAAACTTATGTACCCTTGTTGCAAAAAAATGTTTTATCTCCATGAAAAATTTCATAAGGACCGCCCAACGGAGTTTTATAATTTGTATATACCATATTTAAGGTGATTCACTTTTAAATACAGAAAATTCAGGTAGACTAGTGAAAAATAACTTTACCCTATAACATTTTTTCTAAAACGGCGTTGTTTTGAGAATACAGGATGTTCAGTTTGCAAAATTAATTTTGAATTTTTAGGATAACACCAAATCTAGTAAGCTCAATGAAACTTTGTGATAATCCATTGTCGAGGGTGAGCAATCTGAATGGTGGGCGATCTGTTTTTCTTATTCACCTCTTTCGAATAAATGGTACTCAATGGTTTACTTGTGGGCTTTATATATAAAAATAAAACAGATGATTAACTTTAAATTCCAATCTTAAGAATTTCAGATTCAAGTTTTCGAAACTACTAAGCCGTTTGTAACTAAACTTGGAAAAAATACTGACTTATTATAGACCATTTTTAAAAAGGTAATACTACATTATTCGCCAGCTGATATATAATGTAGAAAACTCATTTATAAACTTTTTTGTCTGCTCTAATTTTTCCTTAAAGCTTACCGTTTTCGAGAAAAAATTAAAATATTAAACCTAGTACTTCATATTTTTATTCCAAACTTTAGGACATTTTAGCGCCTAAGAATATTAGAAATTTAAATGTCAAAACTGTCCAGTTTGTTTTTTAATGTTATTTTTTAAATAAGATTAAACCTTCTCCCTGGAATTTTTATCGAACTATAAAGTCGCCGCTGGAAATTAACAGAACAAAAATAAGATGAGAGAATAGTCTTTCATCTCATTCTAGTTGCTAGGTGAAATTTGAGGAACATGGTTTGTTGTTACTTGTTTTCGAAAACTACATTTTAAGAGTAACAGAAAATATCAAACATTTCAGAGCGATCTGTTCAATATTAAATTGTAAATAAGATAAGTAATTAAAAATACAACATTCTGATATTCCATCCCACACAACCTCACTTTCCTTTCTCACACGTTTTTCCGAAGTTTGGTTATAAATGATCAAGTACTTCCACTGATATTCAGCGTAATGTCCCGAATTCTGGAAGAAAAAATTGAATTTGTTTTACTTTTTCTAGAAAACGATACGTTTTGGGTGAAAGCTAGAGATCAAGAAGATTCAAAAGAAATGGCGGAAAGATATTTCTTTCAACTCATTTTACATCTGTTGGTTTCCAGTGGCGTCTTGATTGTTGAATAATAATTGTAGAGAAATGGTTTAACCATGCCTCACCCCCTTACCGTGGAGTGTATAACATCAAAAATGCTCTGTAGCAAGTAACTATTTTTTCCAAGTTTAGTTACAAACGGCTTAGCAGTTTTCGAGGAATTGCCTATAATGTGATGTAATTGAGGTAACCAGTATCACCTCAATTATGCAAACCAACCTCCTATAGCACAAAGTGACAAGGTCTTTGCCCTACGCCCACAGTAAAATTAAATTAATATTATTAATGCACTACAAATAATATAAGTTTACATTACTTACTTTTAGATTTATTTATAATAAAAAGTATTGCGCATTGTTGGTTGCCTAGACACACCAATGCTACACCAACAATGCATGTATGAAAATGTACAAATCGACGGTTCCATTAACTTTGAACACCGTTTTTTCATTAAACTATGCAGATAACAATGGTAGGTCATTTGAATTCATTTGTCCTCGTAATGTTTTCCCTAAGGTTAATCACAAACAAATTATAATCTAAAATTATTTACAACTTTACTATTTTATTTTTCAGGGACAACTTAGAATTTTCTCGCTGAATTTCAGGAACAACTTTAGATATGCCGGCATTTGTCCTCTGCTCTGTCGACAATCTAAATTTTCACTTTTTTGCTACAGGTATTATTTTTAACTCCTGCTGGAAGAAAATTAATTGTAGCGTTGAGAAACGTTTCTACATTTATTTTACAAGGTAACACGTTTTTGAATTTAGTGTATTAGGTTTATTACTGAGTGCTATACAAAATATAACTTCTGACAATATACATAATTTACATTACTTTTTTTACATTACTGCTAATAAAAAAAATGTTTTAGTCAATGTAAATAAGATTTTTTATACAAGTGTTATTCTACATGACAGCAATTTTCTGAAAATACTGATATATGTTTATAAACGATGTTGTTATCACGATGTACTTTATTTGATAAAATTATCTTTGTAATTGGTAATACTAAATTTATCTTTTCTACTATAATCCTTAGATGTTAGGATTGTGGCACAAAACAAAAATGTTCCAATAAAGCTTCTTAGTAAATCTTCAATGACATAAAGCAAAATTGAGAATTATAAAAAAAATAGATTGCTAATTTTAGTTTACTAAAATTATTTTCTCAAAATAACGCTGATAATAAATCGTCGTTCATAATTAATTCGGCTGGTAGTGTGCAGATAAATACTAGTAATTTTTCTCTCGCATCTATTATAGATATGGCTATCTCTGAATGATTTGTATCAACAAAAACTGGGCACATCCGAAATAGTAAACTATTCATCAGGAAGTAATGAAGTCGTAAGTTGTTTTCGGTTTATAGTTCTTGTAGATACTGCAGTGCGGATGTACTGACGTATTTTCTGCACCACAAGTTCAAACAAGTGCACATGAACTCAAGATATCGTCACCAATAACACTTGATCACAGTTATCCATGCAGTCATTATGTACACGAATAGTATCGTTAGGGTTATCTACTATTACAAATATTTTGTCCTCTTGAATGAGTAATTGTATTATTGTTTAAAAGCTTTGAAATCTGTAAATTGTTTTATCAAAATAAATATTTACCTAAGTAATTATCTATTGATTAATAAAACTATAGTGTAATTTAACAATATACTATGTTAATAAATTTGCACACTACAATTAACAGATGTTACTAATATCCTGCAAACGATTAAGTTTAGGCCTGGCAAATGTATTACGAAAGTTGTTGAAAATTAAATGTAGATTAAGAAAAAAATTCTACATTAAACAAAAAAAATGTTACTTTTTGTAAGAAAATGTATTTTAATAAAATCGACCATAAATTCAACAAGGAGCTAAAAAATTTAATAATATACAGAGGGTTCCATTTAAACAACTGAGGTTGCATAGTGTCTAGAAAAGTGACCTTGTATATATGAAAATACCTCTACAAGAGAGAAGAACTGAAACTACCCAACTTTTATTTGAAACTTTTTTGCTTAAAATAATTAGAAATATGAGATGTGTGGCCAAACTGGCTCAGATACTGTTTAAGTTTTGAAAGTTTGGTTGTTTAATAATAATATAAATAACATGAAACAAAAAAAAACATAAAAAAATGCATTAGAACATTTTTGACATTTTGTTTGCACCCAGGCATAGTCCTTTGATTTTGTTAGGTGCAATGTTTTAGGAAACGAATAAGCAAAAAACTAAATAAAAATAAAGCAACGTATAAAGGAATAGATCAGATACGTTTCTACAACTCGATTTCTATAATACGATTATTATTTTAAAAAAATACAACTGAAAATTGTTCTTAAACCAGAATTTTAATAATATCAATTTATAATCCATCGTTGATACAAAAATTAAAAAGTAACCCTTATGGCAAAAATAATAATTATCACAATACAAGGTTTATCTTCTCGTCTGTATAACAGTCGTCTTATCGTCCTATCCAAGGAACAAAAAATTACTTCCTGGCAAAGTGAACTGTTTATCTACAGGTCATTAATTCATAAATAATCTTCGCTTTCCAGTTATTAAGAATGCCGTAGACGTTCCTTACTCTTAGGCGCTGGAAAATTCTACGCAAGTACGCATGAACTCAAGACGTCGTCACCAATAACCGCATTTGTGTACCGCATTATAACCGCATTTGTATGCTGCCACCGGGGGTTATCTGTTATTATGAACATTTTTGGTTAATGTCGTAATTATCGTGACTGGGTGCATTTGATCACAATATGAGGTCAAACTTTAAAACTGATCTGAAGGATTGATATGAAAAAGTTATCCACAATTTGGAATTAACATAAAGGATAAATAAATAATTATGTGTTTATAAAAACAGTAATAACAATGAACTTCAATGTTATGAAAATAATTCTAAATATGTGAACTATGGCAGTCAAGAAGTTAATTTTGACGTTTCCCATATGAATTGCCATAATTATAAATCTAAGTATCAGGTTCTAATATAGCACTAAATGTTTTTACTTTAAAATCATTATAAATGTTTAAACTTTAAACATTAGGAATATCAACGACTTTTCCTGGGAAGCATTTTCATTTTCATTCAAATTTAAGTACCTGAAAAACTCTATGAACTGACTTTCAGTAAATTAAATGTATTTGTTTTGGATTTGCCTTTTAAAGGAACTGGACATAATTAATGCATGGAATGTTTGAGAGACAACAAGACAAGAATTCGTACAAAGACACAAGATTTCGGATATTTTTGGGAAAAACAAATCTGCCAAAAAATCTTCGAAAAGAAATATGGGGAATTAGAAAAGTGGTTCTAATTGAAATAAAAGGTTTGTTAGAAATAAACAAATACTAATGACAAAATATATAAATTAAAGGAAAATATTTTACTACAATAACAGTTTATTTATTATAATATATAGATTTACATTAACAAATAATAATAATTCCTAATAAATTCCTATTACCTTACGTTACATAATCACATGAAAATATTCTACTTTTAAAATAAGACCATGTGCTGTTATCTGGGCAATGTTTTCTTGCATGTACTTCCATGGTATATAAACATATTTGTATAGTATTTCCGATAGCTAAGCTATACAACATACCCATATTAAAGAAAGGATGGTTACTCTTAACATAGTAGTTTGTTAGGAACTGTGCAATTACAAAGAAATTAAAAAACAATAACGGAAAGAATGCATCTAACATAAAGATTATAACATATTCATGAAATACTCCAGAAACAAAAAATACCATAAATTTGGCTAATCTTTTGTTGTTAGGAACTATGTTATCGTAGAATTCCTTGTAGACATACTCAAACAGCCACTCTTGGACGACGATGTTCCATTTCCTTAGATAAACTGAGTAATTTGTACTTGTCCACCAGTCCTAAAATTATATTTTATTATGAAAACATGCCACCAATAACACGTTAATACATACATCGTAAAATTTCCGATCAGCAAATTTTAAAACTTCAGCCCAACCATTTAACCATCTATCCAATATTATGTAAAAATTCGCTGACAATATAACGAAACCCCCAACAACATTTTGCATAATTAAAATTAGAACGTTAGCCCAATCAATCTTATTTAAACCAGTATTTTCGAAATTTTTCAGGAAAAACACATCAATAACGTAACTTTGCAACCATATTACAGCGAGAATTTCAGCCAAACATTGCAGGACAAACATTTTATCAGTGTGTTTAGTCCTTGGGTATTCCTTTCTATAAAGGAGTGTTGGTGCAAATAGAAAGTAGATATAGCTGTTGAAGTTTGGTAAACACAGCATTTGATCGCTGTGGGCTTTGTAATTTTTAACGTCAGGAACGCTGTATCTTAGAAAAGAATGGGTCTTCATCACAAGGCGCACCTAAAATGAAAACTAACTGTCAGTTGTAAAGATGATAACATGTTTGCAAAACTGTACAGAATGTATACGCATAAAAAATTACCTGTTCTATTAGGATTACAGCAGTGGAGACCACACCTATGTCGAATACTCGTGTGAAAATTGGGGTTATTGTTAAAGTTCCGAAATAATAGAGTAAGGTACCTGCGAGAAACATGTAGTCCCATATCTTCAAAGTTATGGCTGTGGAAGAAAATAAATGTTTACTAGTACACCGTAACCAACATTGGCCTTTTTTAGAGTAATGAAAAGTAAATAGATGGAAATGGAAAGCAAAGTTTGGACTAGACTTCTTTTTAGACGTTTTAGACCTTTTATCCGTAAATGCCCAGATGTTAAAGCGGCTTTGTTGAAAAAGTAAAGTTTACAGTTACAATTTACAATGAAACTCCCATTTGGTATCGGCAGTAATTCTGCTGCCCATTTGTTAATATACTGCGATTAATTGTTGAGTGTATATGAAACTGTGTTATTTCTTATTATGGAAAAGGTAGGTAAAAATAAAGGTATCATCAGAACTAGCTGATGATTGATCAGTTAGTTCTGATGATGCCGTATGTAATGATCGGCGAAACGTCAACGGAGAGTTCTTCACCGACGCGGCGATCACCGGAAAGCCAAAACGTATGAACCTGGCCGCGAAAGCCTACAACTTTTAATATGGAAAATATTCACATTTGAAGAAAATGACGATTTTCAATTTTTTCAGGATATCTAGTAGGGGATGCATTTTTTTGGAAAAATAAAAGAGAGATATCAATGGTGAGCATCGTATTTGGGACACCTGTGTAAGAAAATAAACTAAATGTGCATAGAAAATGAAACCAAAGTACAAGGTCTTGTGTTCACACGTATAACGCATCCGACAGGAACTAAAAACGTTCGTTAAGCAGACATACTGCTTGGCTTATGGTTAGTGAAGTGTTGAAAATTCAGCTTACAATTAGTGTGCTATATACTATGGAGTAGAGTTGGTTACTGAACACTGTCGTCTAACGTAGGTAATTAAACTATTTTTATTTTATGTGTACTTATGTGTATTTTGTAGTGAATTAATTTTTAAATTATTGTTTACGCTGTATTGTTAATTTTTTATTCTTGTTTTTACAGGGTGCCCCATAAAGCCACGGGAAAAAGTTTGTTGTATTCTTTAGGTGCAATTATGACGATTTAACCCAACTTATCTACATATATACATACAAAAGTGTAACTTATCACATTATTGGCAATTTTTCCGAAGTTACTGGCCGTTTGTAACCATACCTGGGCCAAGTGGGGTGGCTGTGTAATGTTAAGGGATGGGATTCTTACATCCCCTACATTATTCGCCTATTATTATTATCTACCAATGTTGTAGAACAACTCGTATGAAAACTTTTTACCTTTTCTAACTCTAAGCTTTTTCTATTTTTTTAATATGTATGATATTGTAAAATGATTTGATTTTTTATTGTTTCATGTGTCTTCTAAAAGTTTAAGCTGTCCAGTTTATTGGTTTAATTTAAGTTACTTTTTAAATAAGAAGAATAGTCACTCCAGGATATGTTATAAAAAATGGCCTATACTAACTATTTTTCCCAAGTTTAGTTACAAACGGCTTAGTAGTTTTCGAGAAATTGCCAATAATGTGATAACAATTGAAATTTTTGGGAACACTACACTTTTAAATATAGATAAGTCAGAAATCATTGTAGTTTCACCTAAAGAAAGCTCAGCATACTTTTTTCCACGGCTTTACGGGACACCCTGCATATATGTGGTTTTTACTTCTTTTAAGAATAATGTCGAATGGTGCACTTTGGTTGTATTCAATACATATTATACTTTTATAACCGACCACGGCTACACATGATTTAGAAGTAGGGTGTTGGCTTTTCATTTAATTCATTAATTCATTTAATCCCACAGTTTTAATATTTATTTTTAAAGTTTTGCTAATCGAGCCCGTAATATGAATGACTATTGGAATATTTGAATTTCTTTTACATAAATTCGTATATTTGTTTGCCATAGGTTTATATTTATCTGTTTTGTAATTAAAAGTATGTTAAATCTGCTTACGCCACGAGGAAGCTTGTTTGCACCACGAGCAAACAGATTTAACGTACCTTTAATTTTAAGAAAGTTCTAGCGAAAAACCTCTAGTGGGGAAACAATGTACATATTAATTTTATGGCTGAAATTTTATGGATGTCGTACCGCCAGCACAAACTATATATTTTTGATGAGCTATGTATTGAGCTAAATGCAAACAGAGTAATTGTCAAATATCTAAAACGCAAATATTTAGTAATCGGATTATTCCTGACAGTGGGTGGGGGGTGAATTATGGTTTATATGATTCCTTTTGGGTCGAAGATTTTAACTGTAAAATTGTCTAATTCATGCTAAAACATTCTAGTTAATGGCTTGTTAACCAAGGTTGGTAAGGTATAAGGTGTGCTCATTTGCTGGCAACCAATAGAAAAGAAATTGTTATTTTTAGGGTGATATTAACTTACTGCGTTCTGAAACGTAAGCACGAATCTTCAAACTGGCAATTCTTTACTAAAAAGATGGAACTTATGAGGTTATGAAGATAAAATAATATTAGTTGACAATAAATAGTTGTAAATTATTTAAAATATGCAACGAGTCCCCTTAAGGTACCTGGAAGAAATGTGTAAAAACAACACATTTTTGTTTTTTACCACCGCGCTCGCTTTGGCAGCGCCGTCGTGTGGTCAAAGGTCAAACTAACAGCCTTCTAAAAGCTTTGGCCACACGATGGTATCCCAACGTTACTAGAGTAGATTGTTGCATAAGTTGCCATATATGTTTCAAGCAATGCCTTGATGTAAATGGTTATAAACTGGGGGTTTCGTTCGTTTTCAGTGATAACAGTGAGTTTAGTGGGTTTTAGGACATTTATACATAATAATAAGCACTAAAATGCTATTTAAATCAATTTATTGTTATTTTGATATCCGTTAACATGTTCGCACGGTCGCTGTTTGCAAATTTAGGATTTTTGGATTGGGCCAAAAATTTACTTCTTTAGTTTTTAAAATGAGAAGATGAGCCCGAAATCGAGAAAATAGGCATTTGTTAGTATAACCATCGTAAATTAGGCCCATTAAAAAGTATGATTTATGGAAATTTATAAAAAATTTGAGAGTTGACTACCGAATGATTTTTATTTTGAATAGTACTAATTTAGCAACTTAATTTTGATTCTTGTAGCCTAACTAAACGAATGGTTTTTCATTCGTTGTCTATGATTGAACTGTCGTTTTATACAAAACAACACTCGATCGTTTTAATTGAATAAGGAACATCCAAACAAGCATTTGTTCGGGCAGTGGAAATCCGACATATAATAACTAATGTTATAATAACTAACGTGTGAACAAACTATTACACTCTAATGCATCGAAAACTATTTAGATTTATATAGATCAACTTTCTCTGTTAGGAAATCCTGTATCCAACAAATACTTACTAATGATATGTTTATCTCGCAGGCCCTTTGCCTACACATTGTATATCAACTAACATGCGTTAGTGCATTAATAAAACTTCGAACTTAATTAATGCATTCATTGTATTTCTCATTTGATGAAAACTATTAATTTTACTATTATATTATTTTACTAATATTCTTTTCAGTGACAGCTTCATGTTGTTAGGGCACAATTTTGTGCAAACCAAATAAAGTTTCCCTTCTCCTTTTCCTCATTATATTAAAATTATTTAATTAATGTTAACGACTGGTAAAAAATATTTAAAAAAAATAGCATATGCTCCGTAAAACAAAGGTATTGTGTGAAATTGTGTCACTATCGAATCCACAAATATTTGATTGTTCATTGCCACCAAGTAAACTGTTATCTACTATATCAAACGAATAATGT
>JAWQRJ010001097.1:0-17026 GCA_033557515.1 Diorygopyx duplodentatus
GTTTTATTCCCTATTCTATTGGACCAGAAGATCTTTAGTATTTTCCTCAAACATCTATTTGTGAAAACCTGCATCTTAGTAGTGTCTCTTTCCAATATAGCTCACATTTCGGATCCGTATAAGAGCACTGGTTTTATCCTGCTGCTTAAATACACGTATCTTTGTACCCTTGCTCATTTGAGATGAGAACCATACGTTTGTTAACATGCCGGATGTCTGTCTTGCTTTCCTTATACCCTGTTGGACATCTGCCTCTGTTCCTCGCTTTGTAGTCAGTATACTAGTAGCCAACTAATAAAACTCTTCTACTAATTCTATTTCTTGCTGTTATATGTGCAGTTTCTTTTCATTAGCCGTTAAACCGATTCTCATTTCTTTTGTTTTCTGCACATTTAGTTTAAGCCCGAAGTTTTTTTTTCAGGGTCACGTGTTAAGTTGTTAATAATACTCTTCATGTCTTTAATGCTGTTCGTGAACAGACAAATGTCATCTGCATATTCTAAGTCAGCGAGTTTCTTATTTTTTAGGTAGTTTGTTATAATTCAATTCTTCTGATGTATTGTTTTCTTAGGAATATGGTCTCTAGGCAGATGTTGAACAAAATCGACGGAGTATACATCCTTTTTCACTCCCTTATTTATTCGATTTTTTTGGTTCAGATAACCTTTATGTTATACTTGACATGTTGCATTTTTGTACATCATTTTTATCTAACTACGTATTTTGGGCGAGATGTCAAAGTGGTCAAGTATTTTCCGTGTTTCGATATGGTGTATACTGCAGAAAGCCTTTCAAAATCTACAAACACTATCATTAGTTTCGCATTCATTTCCATTGCTTGTTCGATAATAATTCGTGCAGTATTTGATCTACACATTACTTATTCTTCGGTGCTATTTTTGTTATTATGCTCAGTAAAGTTATTCCCCTCCAGTTGCCACATTCTATATTTCCTTTTTTCGGAATTTTAACCATAACATCGTTTCGCCATTCAGTGGGCATGCTTTTCTTTTCCCATATCTCTTCAATTAATGCATTAATGGCATTAATATTTGCAATGTGCTGCCCAAGTCAGCTATCCAGAAATCTGCAGGAATTTCGTCAATGCCTGGTGTTTTCACATCTCTCATATATTGGACTCCCCCTTAATCTCATCTTTCGTTGGTGGCTTACTATTAGCATCCTGTATTCTTCTCCTTTCCTCTTCGCTTATAGTTGAGGGATCGTTGTCATTTGTCTTTAGTAGTTCTTTGAAGTGTTCATGCCACTTGCAAGCTGTTCCAGTTATGGTAAGTAGTTTGCCATCCTTACCCATAAGTGGTTGGTGGTTTATGTACTTCTTCTTCACTATTATTTTTGTGTTTCGATAGAGTTGTCTATCTAAGTTGTTCGTCGCAGCTTCTTCTTCTGCCCTTGAGGTCATGTTTTTCATCCATTGTCTTTCTCATATATTGCTTCTTTTTTATCTGTTTGTTTAGTTTCGTTTATTTCTCTGACATTTGTATCTTTTCTTCTGCAGTTCACGCATTATTCAATTTTGGTTTCTCTATGTCTCAGTATCTTGTGTGCCGTGTCAGGAATAATATCTTTTATGCCTTCCCATCTTCCTTCTATAGTTTCCTCGCTTTTTTGTCTAATCTTGTATTCTTTCCTCCATGTAAGCTTTCCATTTTTCTCTTACTACTTCCTCGTTTACCTTCTCTGTGTTATTTTTTCTCTTTCGGTCGAACTGCGTTGTAGTTTTGTTTGCGCTTATTCTCATTTTTATTTCTGCAATCAATAGGCTGTGGTCACTCCCTGCATCAGCAGAACTTTTATTGCGTACATATAGTAAATATCCATCCCCTCCATTTTCTGTCTATGACAACGTGATCTATTTGATTGTTTGAGAGTTTTTGTTAGGAGAAAATGTGCCTCCTATTACCGAATCATTCTCAAGGCGAAGTTCCACATACAATTCCCCATTACTGTTTCTTGTTCCCACACCATGCCTTCTTCAAAGTTCTTACCTACCTTTGGGTTTAAATCTCCCATCAGCATTATTACGTCTCTCTTTTTAATTTTTTGCAGTGCCTCCGAAAGTTCCTGGTTGAAAATTTCCTGGCCTCCCTTACTGGTGAGATAAGTCCCACTGTCATTATCCTTTCTGAGATGGGATTCCATTTGATTAAGCTCCTTTTGCCTCTTTACTCAATATTATTCCTACTCCTCCACTTTTCACTTCCCTGAATACAGTAGAAGACTTTCATTTCTGCTGTTTTTTTCTCCTTGATCTGGCCACTTGATTTCACATAGTCCGAGTACCTTAATTTTTAGCTTTGCCATCTCTGCATTTACTTCCGCCAATTTCGATAGTTCTAGCATTGTTCATCACGTTGAGCAGACAATAAATTTTTGAAAATATGGCTTCGCACGGGAGAATTTTAAGGAAATCGCTTAAATTAATAGCCCCCCAAGAAGTTTTTAGGTGCTATAGGTCTTAATAAGATTTGATTTACAGTTTAGTGAAGAATCAAAAAATTCAATAATATGCAGGGTGTTCCATTTAAAAAAATGAAGTTGGTTTTGTTCCTACTTCAATCTTTTCTTTATTTTTAATACAGCCTTTTTTTGTTCAAGTAATAGTAACAAGCACAATTATAGACTGTTCATTATGGAAAGGTGAAGTTTCATATAGTAAATTATGAACCCTATGATGGATCCATGGTGGATCCAATTTACACTGGATGGCAACAATTGACACTTCAGTCTGGCAGTTTACCACCAAGCCAACCTTATTTCTTATCCTATGAAGGTTTTGAATCATCTTATTCTAGTGGATCATTTAGTTTAACATAGCATAGTGTAACATTGCTACATAGCATAAATGTCCATATTTACTCATCGAGGAGTACAAAGAAATATTGCAGTTGTTACTTGCAATAATTCCGAGTGTTTTAATATTTTAAAAATAATAGTCAAAGGCTGATATTTTTACTATATTCTTATGCAATTACTTTACCTTACGTACATTATAGTTACTTTTCATCAATACATCACATTTCAAGCCTCTGTGTGCAAAAGCATTGTTCTTTAAAAAAATAATGAAAGCGTATGAAAATGAGCATGAATTGTTCCAAAAATTTAATAACTAAGCTTCTGATGCAGCATTTGATGTAGCTACATAAATAAAACAGCTCCTAAAGGATCATGAAAGGTTGCATTAAGTAACTAGCATAATTAATAATGATGTTCATTAATAAAATACATTAGAAAATCTTTGGAACATTTTTGTCGTGTTGTGATGCCATGTGTTAAAAAAATAAGAAATAAAAAGAAATATTTACGTGTTATTATCGCCTCGCGTGCCTGTTGACCCCTCCGAGGTGCTGGGTTGGTCCTGAAGCTGTCCAAACGCAAACAAAGGTGAAATTGTGCGTACGATTTACAGCGATTAGTGTATTTAAAAATAAATAATTGATAAAAGTTCAAAAAAAGGGGTCATTACATATAGTACATCCATAACATTTAACTAGACAACTCTAAATTGTAAGACGACTCATAAAGAAGCGCAACGTAGGAACTAAACGAAGACAGTAATATTCATGAGTAGTGACATCGCCAAATAATACCCACTACCGCTTTATATCTACAGAAACAAAACACTACTATGAACTATCTAAAAACTCTATATAAATAAAATAATTTCTTAATAAATAATAAACGAATAAATATGAACTTTTTACTTAATAAATAAACCATATTTAATGATCGTTATAGAAGTGTACACCTGCTGGTTAAACTTACGTCATGAGTTAAAGGTACAGACGACGGAGATCCTGAACTCCTTATGTCATGCGCACTCTTTCCGAGAACCGCGCCTAATTTCAGCAAGTAAATTGCCGTCAGTTTGATTAGCGTCTGCAGCTTCATTTTCAGGTCGGTCACCGAGTTGTACGTGTATTGGAATCTTTCGGGTATATCGTTCGGTTTGAACAAAGCCCTCGCCGTTTCGAATAGGCTCAGTACTCTTGGTTCGCAATGCTCGAGTTCGGACTTGACATCTCTGAACAGTCGAAATTTAGCTTCTAGAATGTCCGTCTCAGAACCAAGATCTACCGGCTCGGCAGATTTTATCCGCTTCTCGGTTTTCGCTAGCCAGTGGACTAGATCAATGATCAACGCGTGGAAGTTGTGGTTCTAAAAAAAAATAGAGAACATATTTGGGGGTTTGTATGTACAAAATGGAAAGGTAATTGATAAAAGTGGAAAACCAAAGGAGCTTATGTATCTCCGAAAAAGTAGTCAACAATTTGAAGAACTGGCTAAAGGATAAAAAGTTTTTTGAGAGAAAGATAATGAAAGATAACTATTGGAATTGTTATATTTGGAATCATGGAAGATCAGATTTTAGAGGTCATAAAACAGATAGAAGGGGGATGACATAAGATTACATTAAATATAATGAAGTGAAGTATAATGAATCAAATAAAGGTAAAAACTTCAGTCTATGGCAAGCAATTTATTGCAGAACTTTATTTATTATCTTGAAAAATTGCTTTAAGCTGCTCAATCTATCAAGGCATGAATCAAGGAATGGCAAACACAAGAAATCTTGTGAGATAATGAAGGTGTAAGTATCAATCCTTATGGATTATAGCTCTCTTGCGAGGGTTTGTTGATCCAATTTCTGAGAGGGTTCAGTTCTCTGAGTTCTTTACGTTTTGTTGATTAGGTGTAGGACTTTTATTTGTTTTTGCTTCGTCTGTTATTTGGAGCCCTGTCTTCCTATCTTTGCATGTCGTACTCCAGTCGCACAGTTTTAGTGCTTTCACATCATTCATCACACCATCTCTCGGACTTCTCCCCTTCCTATCTTCAACGGGTATCCATTCTGTAATTCTTTTTATTCTTTGGCTTTTTATGTGCCCCACTATGTTTTCTCTCCCCATTTCAGCACAATCTCAAATTTCATCATTCATCTGTATGCATTGCTTTGTTCTTTGATGGGTCCTAGAATTACCCATAATATGTTTCTTTCAAATATTCTCATTTCTCTTCCTCTTCCTTCTTCGGCATGTATATTTTGTAAGAGGTCTTATTAATGTTTTATATATTCTTATTTTTGATCTATTCATCATGTATTTGTTTCTCAGTAATGTTTTGTTAGCATAGTATTCTGTTAGTTTATTTTCCTGCTTGGATCCGTATCTATTGTGGTGTCCAGATAGCTGAAATTCTTTACGCTTTCAAATTTGCCGTTTCCTACAATTGTTTATAATGTATGAGTAGTAATGTATGTATAGTAGTATGAGTAATGATTCCTTCTCATAACCTTCTAATACTAGGTTAAAAAGTGTCGTTGAAATGCTATCTCCTTGCATTACTCCCTTATTGATTTGGATGCTCTCTGTTTCTATTCCATTTAGGTGTATTTCTGCTTCTGTGCTGTTTATGGTCATTTTTATCAAGTTTATTATGTTCTTGGTGTATTCCTAGGTTTTCTAATTCTCTCATAGACTGTCAAATATGATAACCAAAATCCGAAATTTCGTCTTAAGTATTTCTAACTTCGTTTAGAAATTGGGAAGAAAGTTAATAAGAAAAATGAGGAACACTACATTTTGGTGTCACTTGATTTGAAAAATCATTGCAGAAAGCCACTGGAACAATTACTACTCTATGTGGAAGACCAGCTGATAGAGCTGAACATTGTTTGGTTGTATTCCATTGTAAATAAATAAATAAAATATATCATATCATCATTTCCTTCCTGTTCATGCTATTAAAGGTGGCTTTAAAGTCTATGAATTAAATGTGGAGCTCTACGTTATTAATTATATGTTCTAGTGCTTTTTCGGTTATTTGCCTTAATGCCTTAATGCGTTTATTATTAATCGACCTGGTCTTAAGCTTTGCTGATAATCTCCAAATAAATTTTCTTTCTGTAAGTCCCTTTAGTCTTCTGCTCAGTACGCTGTATAATATTTTGTATGCTGTGTTTAGTAACGTGATGGCTCTGCAATTTTCACAATTTTCTTTGTTTCCTTTTTTCGACAGCGGTTTTATGATCCCTTTGCTCTATTCTTTTGTCATTTTCTGCTGTTTCCATATTTCTTGCACTAGCTCAAGTATTTTGGTGTGTAGTTGTTGCCTTCCATACTTCAGCATCTCGATTAGTAGTTTGTCAGTACGTAGAGCTTTATTGTTTTTTTTGCTTTTTTCCGGGCGTGTTTCTATTGGGATAGTTCTGTTTGCCCCATTTTATTTCAGGGATTTTACATATAGCAACGTTTTTTAATGTTCCTGCCATGCCTTTTTGATTTCTTTTTGATTACTCTTCATACACAGTTATTGCTTTCTTATTTGTTATTCCTCGGGTTCTGACTGGGGGTTTGTAGTTATTCTATTGATCTTTTTGTAGAATTCTCGCGTAGTTGTTTATATTTTGGTTTTCTATGTCTATGTTCCTCTTCATTTCAGTCAATTGCTCTCCGATTTCATCTGTTGTTTGTCTATTGCTTAGTTGTTCTATTTTGTTTGCTTATTATTCTCTTATTTCATTTGTATGTACTTGCGAATGTTACACCTGTGTACTTGCAAATTCTGCCTTTGTTTTTTCTGATATGTTTTATAAATAAAATAGTGGTTGGTGTCTTCGTTTGCCCCTCAATATGTTCTGGTGTCTATTACTTTACGTATTTGGTTTTCCACTTATCCATCTTATTTGTGGTGTTCAAATTTTGTTGTAACTACGTATAAATTTAGAGCTTCTGCTAGATTCACAGCTTATGGCCATTGCCGTTTGTGATGTCGTGGATTGTTTTCTTTCCGGATTGTTTGCTTTCTCTCAAATATTCTTCTTTCCTTACCTGGCGTTAAAATCTTCCAGGGCGACTAATTATAAGGCGCATATTGTATTTCTTCATAAAAAACACTTTTCCTCTATTTCACTGTATTCTGTTGGCACACATGCATTGGTGAAAGTTATGGTTTCTTTTTTTAGTTTTATTCTTAATTTCGCTATTCTTCTATTTATTGGTTTGAACTCTATTATTATTTGATCCATTTCTTTTGTACTATGAAAGCGATTATTCTACTATGAAAGTAGAAATGAACTAAGGAGGTAGTAAAATTCTAATCCCACATCTTATGAAGTATAAGGATTTTAGAGAAGAGGAACAATCTGTCATAAAATCTAAAATTAAAAAAATATATTTCCCAGACAAGGTAATTAAAATTGAAAATCTTAGGGAAAAACATAATAGCAGTTAAAAATCCGCCATGGTTAGGAGGGTAAAATTTCTTGGAGATGAAACGTGGAAATACCACGTTTAATATTTTCGTTTCCACGTTTCGTATTTTCAGTTTTTTTTTGGATATGCTATGAAGAAATTACATCAAAATATAATATCTAAAAGTGATATAAAGTCAATCTAACAAATAAGTAAATTAACTTCAATTTTACCAACTCTGTTGTGTATTTTGCACTTTTACATGCAATTGAAATTACTACCCAAGATTTTTCATACTATCTTTTGAAAGATACCGATTTTTTCAGGAAGCATTTCTGGACATTCTTCAACCTTTAATCATTGTTTTGGTCTGGCGAATAATGTTGTACAATAACACATCCTGTATTAAACAATGTTCAATATTTTAAAACTGAATACACATACATCATGCAACCTATCTGTTTATACAGCTTATTGGGATGGTCATTTTGTCTAAAAAATATTATGCAAAATATAGGTTTGGAAATTATTTTTAAAGGCATTATGGCCGTTTAAAGATGGTGACTAAAAATTAGATTCTAGTTTACATTTTCCGAACAATTTTGGATATCCATAAAAATTTTGGTATTCAAAGTGACCCTTATTTGAAATTTTAAAATTAAACTATGATTCCTTGATATATTTTACATAAAAATATTACAAAGGGTGGTACAATTAGCTATTTCCAAACAAAACCAGTCTGAAAAAGTAATGCGCTGTCGACCAGAGCCACAATTTTTGAATGTTTTTTTAGCTTCAGACAAAATTATTTTTTAAAAGAAATTTTCAAAAAATATTTCACATCCTCATTGTTCATGTCCAAAATTTGGGTGGTTAGTTACTGATTAGGCCCCCAAGGTAAAATTATTATTACTATTGTCTTAGCAGCAAAATTTGACATTCTTTTTGGGAGTGAAATCAATAGTGAATTTTCCGAAAATTTACAATAGGAACTTTTTCCGTAATAATAGACTACGATCATCGCCCCCAAAAATCTGCACATAGCAAATATCGTCAAAGCTGGGTTAAAGGGGTTGAAGATGGTGCACCACAGCAAATAGTTTGTAAAGACCAAAGTACATCTTTCAGTAAACCATGCACTAATTTCTTCCGAGTGATTATTTTCCCATTTTGAATCATTTGAGTTCGGAGCAATCATTTTACTCCGTTTATTTTCGTTTTTCGGCTGCAATTTTTAAACGTAATAAATGGAGAAAAATAATTGATGTATGATGTTGCAATTACTACATTCTGCCTAATGTACAATTTTGCCAGTTCTTTTTTGTTTCTCGCCATACTCTTTGCCTCTCCCCATCCTTTTACTTTAGTTTGTAATATTTCTCCAAGCACTTCATCCCTTTTCTTTCTTGGTCTCCATCTTTTAATTTATGCTATGGGTTTTGACTCCTAAATCTGCTTGATCTGTCTTGTGTTGTTTTATCTTTGTAAATGCCCGCCAGCTCAATGCTCAGCTTGTCTTCTTTCAATGAATTCATGTATTGAGTGTATTTCTAAAATCTTCTCTTATCTTTGTGTTTCGAAGTTTATCTCTCTTCGTGACACCTTTTATTCTTCTGAGGTACTTCATTTGAAAGGTTTGTATTTTGCTTTTCTGCTTTTTTGTCAAAACCCTACAAGATTGACAACAACTTCAAGGTTGGTCTACAGACTGTTTTAAAGGCCTTTATTTTTGTTTCTCTAGATATCTCTTTGATGTTTATGAACATGTTATTCATTGCATAGTACACTTTTATTGCCTTCTCAATTTTACTGCCATCTCCATTCTTACCTTCCATTTTCTTCTATGTCTACTCCTGGATATTTAAAATTGCTCACTTGTTCTATTTTTTTTCGATAAATTTGTATATTTATTTTTCATGCCTTTGCCCATCACCATTACCATTACCTTCGCCCATTTTTGCTTTATTTAGTTTCATTCCATATTCTTCCAATACTGCATTCCATAATCTCTAAGTTGGTAAGACTGGAGGTCTAATCCACTTTTTTCCATGATAATTATGTCGTGTGCAAACACTCCTTCTGATACGCATATTTTTTTCAAATATCTACATCCTACATGTAATTTTTTGACTTTCTTTTTTTTTGACTTTTGATTTTTTGACATATGTACTCTCTTCTGTTGTTGCCATGATCTCCATTATTTGCTTTACCGTCAGTATGTGGTCCTGTGTATTTCTGCCCTTTCTGAAAGCACTCTATGAGTCTTCTAGTGTCTCTTCTACTATCCTCTTGATTTTATTATCGATGATTTGTTCATATATTTTTGTTGCAGGGCAACAACAACTCAATTCCCATAATTCTCTCATATTTGTTGCATTCCCCTGTCTCCTTTTTTTGCAAATCAGTACTATCGGTGCTATTTGCCAATCCTTAGGAATCTTCTCTTCTTACTGTATATTTCTTATTGTATATTTTTAACATTATTTTCAATGCTTGTCGTCCCATATTGTTGAAGATCTCCTGTAGTCATTCTGTTGAACCCTGGTGCCCTACTATTTTTTTAGTCTTCTATAGCTACTTTCAATTCTTTTAAAGTTATTTGTTCTTTGCTATCTACTTCTGCTATGTAATTACTTTGTTTAGTCTCTTCTTCTTCTGTATTACTATATTCGTATGTTGTTGAATTCGGGAAGTATGACCAATTTTTCAAAACGCAAACATTTTTCTGAGCCTGTTGAAGGAATAAATGGAATGTCGACTTTCTGCACAAAGGGAATTTAATTGTCAAGTCAAAGCCATTTAACAAGAGCAACCTAAGTTTGCTTTTTGACCATCTTTTTTATAGCGTTGGCTCTTACATACAATTCGGGTTTGGAGTTTCTTCCATCCAATATGGGCAATTTTGGAAACTAATAATTTCATTTGTATTGATCACTTAATCCAAAAATAAGAAGGGTTTAGAAAAAATATTCTCTCATCCATAACTGTTTCTAAATTCTAAATGACAATTGAAAATTTCAATTGTAATTTATTTTGCCTGTATAACAATACTTCACTAACTAAATTCGTTGCTGTTGGGTCAGCAGGTGAAATGCCAGTATGATAATGTTTTTCTGGCACCCTTTGATAATTAAAATCATTGTATTAAGTTAAATCTGATCAGTTCAAAAATAATTTTGAAGTACAAAATTCATATTTCATATTTGATCCTCAAATAATATTGGAAGCAACTTTTTGAGTTGCAAGAGTGATTTTTCCATGAAAAATAAGCAAGTTTATAGCAATCTATAAATGGATTATAAAAATTAGGTAAATAAGCAAATATTTATGTAAATGTCACAAAATTTCAACATTTACTAAAATAACGCCAAAGTAGTATTACTACATCCCCAATTCGTATGTCCCTGGATAAAGGATACATTAATCACCTTTATTGACAGTAGTTCTAATATCAATATGAATATTTGAAATGGTTTTGAACGATAATCTTTAAATGGACTTACAACCCTTAATAAACATTTCCATAGATATATTTATGACATTTTTTACTCAAAATGTTAATTCCAATAAGCTGTCGAAGTTTTTTCATACATTACACATCAACTTATACAATTCTTTGTTGCTATTGTAATGAAAATTTGACAGAAATTTGTACTCACCTCTAGTAAAGCCTTCTGCAAACTCCTTTCCCAAGATGTGGAATTCAAGTGAATGACATTCCACCTCTGATTGCTTCCATCCAATCTGTTCGTAAAGTGATTTGCTTGTTCCACATCATCACTGTGTTCAGAAAGATGCGTAGCGACAATATTTAAAGACTTCAGTATGCTCTCGTGACTGTACAACTCCAACAGGAACTGTTTGTGATCCTGTATCAAGTCTTCCAGAACTTCTGTGTTCGATGACACCGACCTCTGCATGCTTTGTTGAGCCTCAGCCGCTTGCAACCATTTCTCCAATCGCCACAGGTCGTTCTCCAGTTGATTCCAATTGCGTTGCGTGCACACCGGGCATAACAACCTTCCTGCCTCGCTGAATGATAAAAATGTGTGAGTTAGTTGACTTTGGAGACAAAGTGAACAGTACAAACTAGTAACAATATTAGAAAATGCCGAACTTACTGGTTACAATAAAATACATATGCATCACAGATTAATGGTCTGATGAGTAGAGATGACAGCAGCATGGAAGAAAAACAATTACATTCAATAGCAATCTTTAGATTACAAGGAAAACACACAGTACATGCATTTAAGAGAGACTTCCATGCATTTAAGAGAGGAGTAGAAAGCAAATGTTAACAGGTAAGTATATGGATAATTTCAATAAAAAATTAAAAATGTTTTTTTAGCACTTTATAATGAAAAATAATTCTATGGATGAATTGTTGATATTTTTGGGATGCATTGTGTAGTACACAGAATACCTATTACGACTATGCTTATTAAATTTTTTCGATAAACGCAATATAACTCCAAAATGAATCCACCGGACTAGATTATATTTTTTTCACCATTCACTCAACAGAGATAACAAACAAACATAAACAAGGACAACCCACAACATTTTACATCCCCTTTCAAATATAAGAAAAATTACATACCTAATTTGTCGGATTTCCTCCTCCCTCTTGGTTGCTATATCAATCAGCTGTGTGAAGTCACTGACCAACTGTTGGACATCACTTGTTTTCGCTTCCTCACTTGACACCTGGCACTCTTCGATTAGTAGGCTTTGATAATGTTTCACAAGATCAATGGACGATTGACAGGCCATCACAAGCTGGGCAATCCTCTTTCCCATCGACACCAGTTCAGGCGAATATTGCTGAGGAATGTCGCTTCTTATTAACTCTTCCAAGTTCCCCAAGTTTTCGATTCCCTCTTCTAATGCGGCGTCGAGCTCTAATGAGTACGCGTCTTTGGCACTGATCGAAGTCATCCTCTCTAATTTGGGCAAAGTGTCTACCTGGACCGCCGAGTCCTGTTCGAATTTCAACGTTTGCACTTGAACCGCCTCCGTCTCCTTGGACTTTCTCCTTTGGGAACATTCTATCTTTAACTTGCTTATTTTCTCCTGCATGTTCTTCCAGAGGGTTTGGTACTCGTCTATCATTTCCTGCACTTTGTTTATATCCGTATCCTGACTAGAATCCATGACTAATAATCCCAGTTTATCTGCCTCTTCAAGCACTGGGATGAAACTGTGACGGGATTGGTCTATCTCCGATATCAATTTTTCGTTTTTCTCAGGAGATTCGTTCTTTTCCATTCGGACAACTTGGATCTCAGTTAGCTGGGCGTCTAATTTGGACAAGCCAATTAGGGCAGTGGCTTGCGCTTTGGTAAAATCTTTGTACATCGCCATTTCTTTGCGTAAGCGATGTAACATTTCGCTTGATTTCGACTTCAAAGCTTGCCATTTAATGATTATCAATTTTATTCTGTTTGTAATTTCTAACACGTTTTCCGTATGTAATCCGCTGGTTTGTAATAATTTAGCATACGACTGTTCAAGAATTTCGAAAATTGGGCCCCTGGGTTCGATATCTTTATTGACGTTCTCTATCTTTGCAATCAAATCAGCTACTTGGTCTTTATTTACGGTTTTATCTAGTTGGTTTAGTCGGTATTCTTGTTCGTCTAACCATCCCTCTTGGTCGCAATGTTTAAGCATCTCTTGCAACAACTGCCAGCAGAATTTAATTTTCCGTTTCCTTTCAGCAGAAACTCCGCACACGTTCTTCCATCTCCTCTCTATGTTTTCAATTGAAGAGGTGATGTATTCACTGGTGTACTGTGCTTTCCACACATCGGTGTCGCTTAAGAGTAACGTACAAAGATTCAACACTTCCGCGATATTTCTGCTTTCTTTTTCAATGGATTTTCGCAAGGCGTCGTGTTCTTTTAATAGTTTATCTACAGTGTCTTTTGAGGTATCCTTAAAAGTAATAGGAACAGAGAGTTTTGCTTCGATCTGACTTAACCACGCACGGATTTCTTTTATTCTTACTTCTAAACTGTACATAGTGTTCAACATATCGTGGATTTTGTTGACTTTCGTTTTTCCGATATTATCCAGGAATTCCCAGCGGTTCCTCACTTGATCTAACCTTGCTTGCAAGTTTTGTTTGGCCACAACATCACTGTATTCGTCCCCACACGAGTTTATTAACGTGGAACCGGTTTCTGTTAACCAGTTGTACTCGGTTTCTTTCAAGGACATTTCGGCGTTGAATTCCGTTTCTATTTTTCGCAAAAGTTCCTCGGGATCGCGAATTACTGGTAACGTTTGTTGCAGTAACATCGTCTCCATCGCATTCGTCCATTCGACAAACTTACTTTGCCTAGTCTCGAACGCGTTGCGCAAACCTAATCTTTCTTCTAATTTGTAACATAAGCTCTTCAATTGGTGTTCTAAATCGCTGTGTTGGTTCTTCAACAACCAAATTTCCTGACGCACAGTTTTCATATCTCTCGCACTCACACACTCTTTCAATTCCTCTTGGATCACAGATAAGTTTTCTAAGTCTTTCCTCGCATCGCTTAACCTAAACCTTAACCGCTGTAAGTTCTCTAATTTGTTGCTTATTTGTTGGTTGGACATGTTTTCAATGACAGTTTCTCTAATCGTATCCTGGACACTTTCGAACTGTCTCTTCAACATTTGAATTAGTTCATCGTAGTTCTGCTTTGAAGTTTGAATGCGCTTCAGGTAATCTAACCAGGTGTTCAAGGCAGCGCCCAGATTCGAAATCCTCTGTTCGATTGCAGCATGTTCCATTCTAATCGACATCGCCAAGGCACCATCGCAAAAGTTTAACAATTGTTTCTGTTGGGACTCCAAATTAGAAATTTGCTTTGTTCCTTCCGGCATCCGCTTTAAAAGACTTTGTATCCGGTCTAAAACTTTGGAAAGCCTTTTTAAGTGAACGTAGCGTAACTGTAACTTCTCTCGCTCGGTCTCCATCTCTTTCAACCACGCCAACATCGTAGACTGGTCTTCCCTGTATTTTTCCCACAATCTCAATCTTTCTTTCACTTCGCTGTTCCTGTCCACTATCTTCGCTAAGGTTTCGTTGTGTAAATTCGTCAAAGAGTTGAACTGTTCCATCACTTTCGATTCGATCAGCTTGGTTTGTTCGGCTGGCGAGAGCATGTTTATCTGCGTGGCCAGTAGGCTCTGATGGACCTCACACAACCTCAAATGATCGGATAAACTGTGGTAGTCGGAAGGTATCAAGCCACTAAGGAATTGCTGAACGTTCACCAAATATTCTTCCCAAAGTTTTAATGCGGCGATGCTGTCTTCGTCTTTTATCAAACGCGTGCTTATTCGATGGTACTGTTGGAACGTTTCCCGGAAAACTTGTTGCCATAACTCCAGAACTTCTATTATCGACACTTCGGTTTCAACTGTTTCGGTAATTTCCACTGTTTTCTCATTTAACATTTCGATTTGGCCTTCGGTTTTTGTCAACGCTAGAAGGTGTTCTCTTAGCGTTTGTAGTTTTACTCCCGCATCAGCACTTCTTTGAATATTATCCAAACTCTGAGAAGAAAAATGAAAGATTTGGAATAAAAATATGGAAAAGATATAATATGGAAAATTCTTTTCACCATAGTGTTTTAAATACAAATACATATCAAAAAGTATTAAATTGGTCCTAAAAAAATCTTCATCAGAAACGTTTAAACCTCTTTTAGTTTTGGTCTAACTTACAACGCAACATCCCGAACTCTCAAATTAACCGAACAGGGATATTCGCAGCCATTTTTTATCGGTCCAATTTTATTTCAAAAGGGTGAAACCACCCTTCCCAACATCCCGAACTCATCCCGAAATTTAGCAAAAATGAAACTTTGTGAAATCCATAAACATCCTAATAATCTCAATAGAGACACAGGGTTTCCCCTCCGCCACACCTGGAAATTCATCATCATTAACCTGACTTTAAAACGTTTCTGCTGAAGATTTTTTCAAGAATCTTTTTTGAATTTGCGAGTTCGGAATGTTTGGAAGGGTTTCACCCTTTCACAATGAAATTGGCCCGATAAAAAAAGTTATAAATAAAGTTTCAATTTTTTTTTAATTTGCGAGTCCGGGATGTTGTCTTGTTAGTGGGATTAATAGCTTGATGTTAGAAAGTAAATTAGAAGCAATAGGTCCTATTGTTTCTAATCTACAATACTACTATAGTTTGTTTTTTCGTTTATTTTTTAGATTTTATTTTTGAGAGTGAAAAAACAACACATTACATACAATATATAAATGTATAATAAATGTATAAAAAAATAAATAAATATTATTGAAATAAATACTTTTTACATTTTAAATAATTGAAAAATAAATGAACAAACATGTTCTACTATAAGGTTATGGGGGTAGCAAAAGTAGCCCGTGGGATGTTTTCTTAATAACAAGATTAGATTTTTAGATTTTTAAAAAAATATGTTGAAAAATGAAAACAGAAATTTTCAGTGTTTTTCTATCTGATAGAAAATTTTGATTTCGCCATGTGTTACTACCAAAATTACACCATTTTTCTCCAATCATAAAATACCATTATTTTGAAATGGTTGAAATTTTGATTATTTGAAAAACGGGATACATTTATTGCTCCACCCATTTTACAATAACAAGCTGTTCATAGATTCTATTATTTATTTACCGTTTACTTTTTTGAAAAATTTATGGGCGCATACACAATTACTGTCAATGGCAAGTCTCAAGATATATTAACAACTTAACAACCGCACCATTACATATCGAAACCATAAGTAGTTGCCAATAGCCGATCTAACTCCCGATTATTTGCTATGGTTTGTCGTTTATATTATGCTAACAATCGACAATTATCTTGGATTAAATGGGTTCTGTGTGAAAAAGAGTTGCTCTTAAAAGTTTAGTAGCAATGTGTTCAGTGAATTAATTGCTTTTTTAATATCTCCAGTACCTGGAAGACCGAGCTCGATCGGGGGTAAAAATACAAAAAAAAATTGGTTTCTACCCCTAACTGAGCTTGTCCGTTTTGGTTTGGTCCGAGCCTAGTTACTTTCTACCAGCACACGATGCTCCTTATGCCCACAACCTAGCTATAATAAGCAAATATATGATATTTGAAGAGTAATTTGCATCAACTAATTAGCGACCAAATAGCAACAAACTCCAACGTATTCAGTTTTTAAAAATATTAAAATTTTAGTTGGATTTTGTCACCCTGGCCGTTAAGCTAACACAATCCTGGTGTTTTAAATGGCTGAAACAACAAAATCAGGATTGCAGCAACAAATTACTCTGCATTGGATTTTTCATAATAATGATTTTCTGGTTAGCTGTTGTCAGCTTGGCCGCTCACCAGGATCTTCGATTTTTCGAAAATAGGTGGAGCAACAAAATCGCGATTACGCCATCTAATCAGCAACAAATTCCCAGGCATGCAGCTCTGACTAATGCTATTAGTAAAGCAAAATATTCAAATAAATACAATGTTGGTACAATGTCGAAAAGAGATATTAAACTTTAATTTTTATCTGTTAAAAGATACAAAGACTTGTGAAGCAGAGTAATTTGAGGTGTTTAAACAAAGTAAACAAATTATTCAACTCCCTTCTCAAGCAGGAAGTAAGGGAAGAAAAGAACAAATCAAATGAAATAATGGAAATAACAGACACGTTTAGATAAATGATGGAGCAACTGGCGATAAATACGAAATCAAATAAAGCGGAAAGAGAAGAATAGTTAAGAGAAGAAATGCATAAGAAAAAAGATAAATGTGAAAAAGTGAAAATAGTGATCCATGAAGGAAATAG
>JAWQRJ010001098.1:0-17020 GCA_033557515.1 Diorygopyx duplodentatus
TTTATATTGTGTGGACGCAGGATTCTATTAATGCGATCCGTAACGCCTTGGATGTAGGGCAGAAAGGCCACGGATTTGATTTCCTGGGTAGAATTATGTGAAGGGTTCGGATTTGCGTTTTGAAAACGGGTTATCGTCCTTTGGACATTTCGGAGGGGATAGTTGTTTCCTGTTAAGGTTTTGATGATGTGATTCAGCTCATTTTTCAATGAGGTAGGATCCGAGATAAGGAATGCCCGTTGGACCAGCGTGTTGATAACAGCTTGCTTTTGGGCTGGGTGATGGTGGGAGTGGAAGTTTAGGTAGCGGTCTGTGTGAGTAGGTTTTCGGTAAACAGTGTGACCTATTTTACCATTGGGTAAACGGGATACTAGGACATCGAGGAAGGGTAAACGACCTTCCCTTTCTACTTCCATTGTAAAACGGATGTCTGGGTGTTGGGCGTTTAGGAAATTAAGGAAGTCGTTTAAGGAGTCCCTACCGTGTGGCCAAATGACGAAGGTGTCATCCACGTATCTGAACCAGCACTTAGGTTTCTGATGATAGGACAGAAGGGCTTGCTGTTCAAACGCTTCCATAAAAATGTTAGCGACGACAGGGGAAAGAGGGGAACCCATGGCAGCTCCAGTCACTTGTTCGTAGAACTTACCACGGAATTGGAAATAGGTAGAGGTCAGGCACACACTAACCATGGTAGCTAAGTCGGTAGGTTGGTTATCCGCCTGTAGGATTTCTTCGATAATGGTGACTGAGTCAGGAATAGGAACTTTCGTGAACAGCGACTCAACGTCAAAACTAACGAGCAGATCACTGTCGTTCAGGGTGACGGAATCTAGCCGTTGGACAAAATGTTGGGAGTTAAGGACAAAGGAATCGGTTTGGCCGGTGTATGGTTTTAAGATCTGGGAAAGGTATTTGGAGAGTTTGTATGTAGGGCAATCAATGGTACTAACAATAGGTCTGAGTGGGACATTAGGTTTGTGGATTTTAGGAAGACCATACAGTTTAGGGGATTTGGAGTTGTGAGGAATTAAGGTTTTTTGTACTTCTGGCGGAAGGGAGGATGATTTTATTACGCTTGTGATGGAGCGTTCAATGCGGGGTGTTGGATCACGTGGGAGAAGTTTGTAGGATTCTTCCTGGAGTAACGAATTGATTTTCTGTTCATACTCTTGGCTGTCCAGGACTACAGTAGCGTTGCCCTTATCAGCTCTGAGTATAACAATATCAGGATTGGACTTAAGGTTTTTTTCAGTACGTTCTGATGATGCCGTCTGCAATGAGCGGCGAAACGTCAACGGAGAGTTGCTTCACAGACGCGGCGATCACCGGAAAGCCAAAGGATACACATACTGGTTTTTAACAATTCTCATCACAATTTACAGCTATACGCTGTTATCGTACGCTGCTCAAAGTAACAGTAGAAATAATATAATTATAAGGGCGGGATTTGAACCCGCGTCCTTTCCCTATTGCAATTAGGTTGCTGCCACAACTAGCAGTGTGTCCTATTCTGCATGGAAGCAAAAAGTTTCTAAACAAACGAGTAATAATACATTCTTTAGTATGGCACAACAAAGGTAAATGCTGAAGAATTACTGTACTTGCCATAATTTTATAATGAAAGACTTATTGCTTTATCCTACGCCTTTCATGCACTGGTCGATAAAGTTATTGCAATATTATAATATAAGATAAGATACAAAAAATAGAATCGTATAGTAAAACATAAAAAGGTAGGACCGAGTTAAATTTCCAACAATTTTCCGGGAAAATCACAAACGAAACTCAGAGGTAAAGTACCACCAGTTATAATGGCTTTTGTCTGGTTGTGCGGCTTATCCGAGCGATAAAGCGAAGCGGGAGAGGGGCGGCGATGAAATATACAGACGTCGCGTCGCACCGAATAGCGGTTGGCCAACGGCAATGGAAACACTTTGAAGGCACAGAGAACGCATTTGCTTTCCGCATTTAGATACCACGGAGTTGTGTGGTATTCAACGTATATCGAATTATAATCAAGGCTAAATTGGCGCATCGCTAACCAATTTAACGTTGATGTTTGGAGATTAGTACGGATTTACTTATACTTAGCTGTTATTGGGTTGAGATATAACATGACTCCCTAATAATGTAATAAGATGCGCAAACGAAAGATACACGCAGAACTCTCAAAACTCACTGGTTTTCATGTCCTTGAATCTAGCATAACTACAATAAAAAAAACTGAAGCGGGGCACATGCCAAAATTAAGTGCAATTTAGATGCTAATTTAGTGCGCTATTCCAGATTTTAGTGCCGTTTAGCAGGAGATTAAAACTGGTTGTCCTAGGTTCACGCAAAATCAGTGTTAGTTTCTAGTAGATTGCACTTTACAATGTTCAGCAGGTTAAGGGTGGATTTCGACGGCGGGCTATTGCACTAAAATCAGGGGTTGTATGTTTTGAAGCCACCTAAATGGAATAATACTTCATTCTGCTATTTTTGGTTTTTTATTTTATATGTTAGTTCAGAGTTATGTTGTGCTAGCTTCACGTGAACCCAGCACAACCAGCTTGAATCGCGATTTCCTGCTAAACGACAGGAGCGCTATAATCTGGAATAAAGCACTCAATTAGCATCTAAACAGCACTTAGTTTAGGTATATGCCTCACTTCAGCTTATTATTGTGGTTGTGATAGGACACCAGATTTTCGTATGGTACCTTGTACCAGATATTTCGTGATCCCTGAAATCTGTTCGGTATGATTAACGAAATCTAGAAAACTGTCGTCACTCGAAAATTCTCACCGAAGTTCTCACGGTGACACCCTATTATTGGAAATAGGGCGTTAGACATTTTCCATTGGAGATAATTTAATTTTTTTAACCAGTGGTTTTTTATGATAGTAACAAATTGTTTAGTTCTTATTGATAATATAATATCTTGTTTTTAACCAATTTTCGGAAGCAGCGTTCTTTTTTGATTAATTGGGCAAGTAACTTGTTACAAATCGATACATAACAAGTACCTATTATGCATACAAAACAATATATCAATTGCATGGTAATGGGGTAGTTTGTGAAAATTGGTAATTTGTGAACAAGTACTAATAAAGTGTCTGTCAGGTTCAGAAGTATCACAGGTAATTCGCAGTATAACAATTGCAAACCATTCATTTGATATGACTGTTCAATATTCAAATTTAGAAAGGTCTTTTGCGTGTACATTCGTTGTAGTACAAATGCATGTAGCTACTGCAGCGCAAGCTGATTGTTTGCACAATTTTGCTCAACGACAACAACCAACATTCAAAACCATCAATCGTTTAGATAAAAACTTGAAAGCACTTGAAGCGTTTTTACCGAAAAAGTAGAGGAAGGATCCTAACCTCTACAGAAACTAACGCAATGCTGGGCAGCGTTGCGTTAGTTTCGGTACGACCCTCGTATAAAAAGTGGCGTTCCAAATTAATCGAAGAAGCAATCTTTCTTATGGAAGTAGCTTGTTTTTAATCCACTTTCGAGAGCAGAAAGAATCGATGTTTTCGAAAAATGGATTAAAGCAAGATGCTTCCATAAGAAATGATCCAAATTTGTGCCACTATCGTAAAAACGATTGGTTAAAAAAAATAAGTTATCTGCGTTGGAAAATATTTTGTCTTCCGCAAATATCTTTCGGAACGTTAAATCAGGTTTCAAATACGAGCAAAGACAAAAAAGTTATGGGACATATCTGTTTTTGACTTGCTGCGTAGAACTTTTGCAAATTTATTATAATAAAACAGGATTGACGTTCTAATACACCTTTTAACCTTATATGTGTCTCAATACTGACTGAACTATCATTCTCAAATGGTAATTGACAATTTTGTAAACGTATTGTTGTTATGGTGTTGTAAATTAGTCGTCTAGTAAGTGGGGTTCAGCAGCGAACAATTTATAAGATCAACCTGTTCATTCATTAGACGTACTGTTCGTTTGTATTTGTAAATTTCGATTGATTGTAAAACGTATAATTTTTGTTTTTTGTTGCAAAATTGTAAACATTATTATTGCAAACAAATATTATTCTGTGACGCCATGTGATGCTTGTGTTCAACTAGGTGTTCTATAGCAACGTTCTTTGTGTGTAACATCGAAGCGTCTGTCCAATTACACTGAGCTACAAAATGAATAATTTAGCTTGTAGTAGATATAACCAGATTTCATAATATCATATGTTTATTTTATTAAGTACTATATTCGCTATTTTCTTAGAGTTCATTTCAGCAAACAAACGTTTCCATTTTTACAAAGTGACGTTATTTTCATATATACAGAGTGTCCTATTTCATCAAGGCGCTATGCAACTTCAGATGTTTAAATGGAAGACCATGTATATTATTACATTTTTAAATTCTTGGCTTTTATATCGATTGAAAGTAGTTATTTCTCGTGTAGATTTTTTTTGATCTTGCGTGTGCCGCCTACAGACGATTTTTGCTTAAATGTTTCTTGTACCTTAGGGAAAAAGTCCAGCTGTCGAATTTTATTCAATTTCGAGCCTCTGCAGAGTAGCATATTTACGCTTTTCCTTTCCATGTTAAGCTTTCCAATGCGGAAAAACCAACTTAAAACGTGTTAAAAATTCATAATACAACAATTACTTAACGTAATATAATGGAAACGCCAAAGCGACATTAGCCATCTCGCCATCTTACGGAGTACTGATGAACCGGCAGTCTTAAAAAAGATCTTAAAATGCAGTTTCTCGTGTCATTCATAGAGGGTACTAGTGGATTTATAGGATTTGTTAGTTTTCATGGGTGGTTCCTAAATTATTCCTTATGGAATCTACGAAAAATTTTTAATCGCGATTTTTCTTATTTTTGGTGGACGAAACGAAGCGGATTTATACCTTGCCCATTTAAGCGACTTTCTATCTCCTCTCGGATACGTCCCTTGAGACATGGTATATATGAAAATATTGTTAGAAGAGAGAATAACTGAAACAATGCAACTTTTAATTGAAACTTTTCTCCTAAAATAAATAGGAATAGGAGAAGTGTTGACCACAGACGGGACTACGGACAGGCAACCAGGCGGGCGGATGGGCCAACCCCAAAAAATCATAATTTTAAATATTTTATGGGGGCCGTTAATTAAAATATTATAATTTCTATATGTGAACACATTTCGTTAATTAACTACGTATATTTAATGCATATCAGAGATTGTTTTTTTTGTTTATCAAGCGATGTAGAAAAGATAATACATGTACGTTGCAACCATTAATTTGATTAAAAACGCTATTCGCCCAGCAATCCGCTACGCCGAGTAATTTCGCTTCGAAAGCAATACATTATTTAATTTACAATATGTACATTTACATTTGATTGACACTCGAAGCTAGTTCTAATGGCTTTTCTGGTAATTATGGACCTATGATATTTGTCGCTAACAGAATTTCATATTAGCGTAGATGATCAATTAATTGGATCTTTGATCATAACAGTATATCCTGATTCACAACGATTCAACAAGGATTTAATTAATAAACGCTCAAATATACATAGTGACAATTCCATTACAAACTTAAGCTTTATCATTTATCGCAAAAATAAAAGGCAAGGATGAAAAGGATTTTTGGAATTACTCAAACGTAAAATAGGCAATATGAAGTAGTTTTTAACTGCCCTCCAATTGTTAGAATTGCAGTAAAGCTGTAAAATAATGCGACCACCATTGTATTCTTACTTTGTCATTCGTTTTGTCCGTTTGCATAAGACGATGAGTATTAGAATCCTTGAACAAATTTTTTTATAAGAAAAGAAACGGATTTATTCTTTAAATAAATTTAAGAAATTTACTGTTATTCTTCCTTATGAATAAGTATAATTCCTTATAAAGTCACGGGCACTAAATTTGAACCATGTTTTCTGTCCCCTCGCTGGCAATTTCAAAAACCTCATTACTTTTCTCAGGCTTGGTCGGGTCTGCCAACAGGGTAGCTACATCGCCGCGACTAAGTTGATGTACGCTCGTAATTTCCGCTTGGCTTCGGCTACAAAAAAGAACTAACTACCGATCTCTTCCGGAGGTCGCAATAAATTTACGTAGCCGTCCGATGGCATCCCCGTAAAATGCGAATGGAATACATATAAACTTACACGGCTGACGTCACGCCGTTCATCCAGAAGTCCTCTTTTTCCAAGGGTAGCACTAATTCGAACCGCCCCTCACATTTTACGACTCCGAAATTCGATTACACTTCACTGATGTACATGTATTTTGGATATACAGCTATTAATTCATTTTGTTGAAAAGAGCAGATGGTCGCAGAATCGGAAACGTGGTGAGATGAGGTATGAATAATCAAAATACTTGTGGTACAATTGGGCATTGTGAATTGAATAAACATATTTCATATCCCCATCTACATTCGCTATCAAGTAGGAACAGTCTTAATTTGCGAATGGATATTAAGGGGCAGAAAACGTTTATCGACACATTCTCATCTATTTTGGTTACTCCTCCCCCGGCCCTGAAGAGAAATGTGAGGAGATAGCTGAAATCAGAAATGAAAGCGCAGACATGCTATTGATCTCTGGAAAATGTAGGAAAAATAACACACAGGATGTTTAGTTGCACCGAGAAGGCTTTGTGAACAGAACTCATCCCATGAAACCATTTTGCAAGAAGCGCAACCGATGAACCTGGAATGATTTTATTGTAAATGACTACTAGAAAATCAATGTAGTAGTAATTATCACGCAATAGATCTCACTATATCGTGGGGATAAATTACTGGTCAAAACAGCGTAAATCAGTCTACATTATATATTGCGGCAGGTTGAACTTTTGTAATTGGTATTTGAATAGACACAGTTTGGGCAATAACTTTTGTAGTAATAATATGCAATGTTGTACATCTCCGATTATTGTATTATAATAATTGTCCTATATGTTTCGTGCAAAGCACATCTTTAGGGACAGCTACAAGTTTAATGTGATAATGTTATGGTTTGGTATAGTGTCTTATTTTACTTACTTGTCAGATTGTGAGCTTGTTCATTAAAATTGCATTTATGAATTCTTGTTCGGTAATCTTTTCATTTGTCATGTTATTTGCCGAGATTGCGTAAATTATGTGTTATTGATAGGTAGTTTCAGGTTATGTTATTTATGTTACCTGTTATTTGTAATATTTGCGCCTGTATTGTCTCATATGTGTTAATAATAGGTTTGCAATAATTGCTTCTTCTGTGCAGATTTCCGTGTCTATCCGTGTTATTGTTTACTGTCTTGATTGATTGATGATTAGCTATTTTGTTTCTTAGTTATTTGTTGATCAATTCGAATTCTTCTTTTCTTCAATTCAACTTCTGGTGTTTTTTATTTTCTCTATACGATATGTTTCATATACTTCTAATTTGGTACTTTTATTTATCTGTTTCAGCGTTTTAGTTGTATTACTTTTATCAAATTCATGTCGATATGTTAGAAAATGTCTGCCGAATGCTGAATTTATATTATGTCTGTGTTCTTTGATTCGTATGTCAAGTTTTCTTCCGGCTTCTCCTATGTAAACTGCGCCGCACGTATTGCATTCGAGTTAACATACCCCATTCTTTTCTAATGTGTTTATTTTATCTTTTGTTTTTATAATTTGGTTGACTATGGTGTTCATTGTTTTGAATGTGGCAGTAATGTTACATTTCTGTAATTGTAGTTTTTTTTGGAAATTATGCGATATGTTTCCATGATATGGAAATGATTTGTATAATGTATATGTTTCGTCTTTATTATTGGGTGAAGTAATTAAAGTTGTATTGTTTTGTAATTTGTATCTATTTTCGATTTTGTTTAAAATTTTGTTTGTTGTGGTAGGTTCATATTGGTTGTTATGTGCAATTTGTAATATTATATGTCTTTCTGTGTCAATGTCTTGTTGTTTGTTGGTAGTGTTGTGTGTTCTGTGGGCATAAGCGTGGAATGCATCAATGTTGTGTGTTATGTGGTGGTTTAAGTGAAAAGGTATTATTGTATCTGTCTGTGTAGGTTTTCTGTAAAGTCCAAATGTGATTTTATTATATATTTTATTTATTTGTAGGTCTAAAAAATTATAGTGTTATTATTTTCTATTTGTGAAGTGAAGAATATTTTATTGTTAATTTAGTTTATATCTTGTTCAAATGTGTCAGGGATGTTTATGTTTGTGTCCTGTCATATGATAAATATGTCCTCAACATATCTTTTCCAACATAGAAGTTTGTTTTCGTGTAAGTCTTTGTTCCGTATTATGTTATTTTCCATATTGTCTGGATATATATCTGCCATCAATTCACTGAGTAGTAAACCCATATGCAATCCATCTGTTAGTGTCTACATTTTATCGTTGAACTTACAAAAGTATTGTTGTAAAGTATGTTGTAGTAGTTTGTGTATGTTTGTAGTTTGTTCATTTTTAAAGTGGAAGTGTTTATTATATGTTGAACTATTATCAATGTTTCTTTGACAGGGATGTTGGCGTATTGGTTGGTGATATCTACGATTGTCATGGTGTAATTGGGCGGCAGTAGGGTTTGGTTTAGATGTTATATAATTTGTTGTCTGTTATTAATTGTATGTTGGGCTTTATACTTGATGATAGTTTTGAAGATTGTGTTTATAACTTGGCTATTTTATGAGTTGAGGAATCTATGGTGTCTACAAGTGGTCTAATGGGTTTTTATGTAGTTTTGGTTGTGCATGTAACCGTGGTATTTTTGGATTCATAGGAATTAAATTGAATGTGTTTATATCTAGTTGTTGTAATTGGTTTGATGTAAGTAAGTGGAATGAATTTATTCGGTTGTGTGTTGTGATTTTGTATTGGCTGTCTTTTATACATGTTTCTGTTTTTTCTATATATTCAGCTACGTTCATGATTATTAAACCAGCAGTCTTATCTGCTTTTGTGACTATTAGAGTGTTATTTTTTAGTTTTGTATGTATATTGTTAAGACACAAAACCTGCTGTTTGTTATGTTTGTTGTTGTTATTGTATTGATCTTCCTTTCTGGATAGTCTTGTTTCTTCTCTTCTCAGGATCTGTATTACTTCGGCTCGGATGTTGTTTTCTTTTGGATATCCTCTGATTGCTGCTTCCGTCTCTATTGCTATTGTGGTTAGGTTTATGATTGGGGATGGCGTGCGTCATTTGTGTCCCATGTTGAGTATTTGGATTTCTTATTTGTTGAATTGTTGGTTTGTGAGATTTGTTATTCTTGAATGAAATTCGTGGGTGGTTTGTGATGTGTGTTTAGTCCTGTTGTTTTCCTCTTGTTGCTTTATTTTAAATAGGTTCTTAATCTTGTTGTTTTTCAATGTTAATTTGATTGTCGAATTCTTGGTTTGCATCCTGAATAATTTTGTTGATCTGTATGTGGTTAGTGTGTATTGTTAAATGTTGATAGAGAAGGTATAATTCTATATTGGTTTGGGTGATGTTATGGTAATGTTGGTGGAACTGTTGTCTTACAAATGTGTTTATTATGGTTCTTCTTGTGACAGATCATTCACATATCAAGGCAACGTATCACATAATTTACAAAAAACATTGCAATAATTCAACATTACTGCGACATTCAAAACAGTTGACACCATAGCCAACAAAATTATAAAAACAAAAGATAAAATAAATACATTGGAGAACAATGGAGTACATCAACTCGAATGCAATACGTGCGGCGCAGTTTGTATCACATAGAGAAAATAAAAAATACCAGAACAGACATAAGATGCCTCAACGAATAGATAAACACTCAAAAAAACATTATTTACATATTTGACGAATCAATATACAATATAACAATTGATCACATATACCGCAATAGTCATTAATACATTAACCATACACCATGCAAACATAAAATGACTCAAAACAATAATATAATTAAATTCAACATAACAGAACGTAGCCACAACAATACATCCAAAATGACCACCAAAATGCATATGCACACATCCCCATTCACACATACACATCATTGCTGTGATTGTTCAAAATGGCTAAACCAGCAAAGAAACAACAAGATACACGGGTAAATAATTAACAACATACCACACAATACACACTGAATATAACATTAAATAAATTTACGGACATACAGTAATGAAATACATTCGAATAGATCAACAAATAACAAAGAAACAAAACAGCTAATCATCAATCAATCTCGACCATAAACAATAACACAAATAAACAAAGGAATCTACACCGAAGAAGCAAATCCACCAACTATTGATACATACGAGACAATACAGATGCAAATATTACAAATAACAGGCAACACAAATAACATAACCTGAAACCACCTATCAATAACTCATAATTGACGCAATCTCTGAAAATAACATGACAAATGAAAAGATTACCGAACCAGAATTCATGAATGCAACTTTAATGAACAAGCTTAAAATCTGACAAGTAAGTAAAATAAGACAAAATACCAAACCACAAAATTAACATCACATTAAACTTGTAACTGTCCTTGAAGATGTGCATTGCACGATATATGTAGGACCAGATTCTAATAAAATAATCGGAAGTGTACTGTATTGCATATTATTACTATTAATAAAACCTGATTAAAATGGAATTCAGATTTACAAACTTAAGTTTGACTAATTGACTAATTCAAGTTTATTTAATTGTAATGACTAGTAGATAACATTTACTATTGGGCTCAGGAAATAGAAGAGATACGAGATTAAATGCATATCAGCGAATGATATGATATTAACTGTTGGTTGGAGTTAATTAACAGAACTAGTCGAATAATATCCTAACGGGATAAGTACGGTTTGCTAAGAACTGGGTCGGGGCAAACGAGCCACTGTTGCAAAAGAAAGAAAGAAATTTATACAAAGTCGCATAAATTTCTGTTTCATTTCTCAGAGGTATTTTCAGATCTTTCAGCAATGTTTTACAATAATCTGTACTATGTCTGCAGTCATGAACTCTTTAAATGCGTCAGAGATGTTGTCCGTTTTCCTTCAGAAGTGACGCCTTCACGATTATTTAAAATATTGACATGTGTTCTGACGTTGTTTAGGTAGATTTAAATAATATCTGTTGAATACTTGCAAATAAATATATATCTATATAAAGATAAAGAAGGAAAACCTTCTACCAGGTTTGCAACAAGAGGTGTATTTCTGTCGTCCTTAGATGCAGCATCATCTAACGACGTATTTCTCTCGTACGCACTTCCACAGCACTATCATCTGAATCGCTTGTGTTCAACTATTCAATAACTTCTGGACCACTATCAATTCCATCCCAAGTTGTATCACTGTCGATGTTACCTTCATACGCTCTTGTTGTGGATGCAATAATTTCATAAAAAGCAAGCGCTACAAAACTAATTTTACAGTGTAGTAAGAGTAAAACACGGTGATGTTTTGGCCAGATGAACGATACCTGAACAAAAAGCAATACACTGAATCTTCCAGAACGTCACAACAATCAATTGCTAAATTTTGCGCATGAATATGAAAGTGAATTCTGTTTTTATTAAGAACTTGTACATACGGTATGATTGTACAACAATTGTATATTTATTGTTAGTAAGCGCCAATAGACGCATAGAAGCAATCTGTAGAAAATATAAACTGCCAAGGTGGGTCCCCGAAACCCGTTAGTTAATTGGGGCTATAATATGAAAAAGATTATGAAAGTTCACACTTTCCCGACAAGATAAAAGATGAATTAACAATGTAACTCTTAAATCGCTACGAAACCAACTTATGAAATTACATGAAATAATCTTGAAGCGCGGGCTTACCGAGCCCCCCTTGATCTCTCTAGGGTTAAACAACATGTTGGTAACGCATCAAAAATAAGTGCTTAATAAACCTGAACTTAGCCCATAATATAATAGTTTGAAAGACTTTTCGGACGTTATTTTAGGAGTGATCGATGTATAACGTAAGCAAATTTAAAATACTTGGCAGGTTCGAACATATTCTTTTTCACCTTATATTTTGAACGTAGACCATGAAATAATGAATATGACTACAACCGTTTGGAAGATTATATTTTTGTCACACTGCATTGCTTGCCTCCAGACGGCAGCTGCTTGTTATTTACACAGCGCTCTGCTTTTTAGGTGTGCTAACTCCACGCACACACTTTACAATGTGACGGCTCCTAAATTCGATTGCGTGTCGCGGCGGCACGACGGCAGAGGCCGACGGCACTGCGGTATCTGCCCAAAGCTTCAGCTCCTGGCTACCCATTACCCACCAACGGTCAATTTAATGTAATTCGGATCAAATTGGCCGGCGGAATGGACCCGACTGACCTGTTCTGGGGCATGTGCGACGCTGCACCGCCACCGCGCCGGCACCGGTGCGATAAGCGGGTCGATTTATTCATTATTAGTTATGGGGCGCTGCCACAGCCCGGTAGCGCCAGAAATTGGGAATGGTTTAATTGGAAATGCTCGAATATGAGAAATGGGAATTTGGTGTACTAGACTGCAAAAAAGTCGCTTATGCCAAAAGCACTGTGCGCGTTGTTTTAGATGAAATATATTCATATGCCCTAAATGACTTTCAAATGAAGATGCAAATCTATACAAACCTATAGTTGCTAAAAACGGTGATGTAATATACGTTTCGTTCTGTACATCAAAAACTTTCGATGTTCCAGTCTTCGTTTTTCCTCATTCAGTCAGGTTACATTCACTCAGGTCATTTCTCATCTCACGATTGAGAAATGATAACGAATAATTGTGCAAAATATCCCGAAAATGAAGAATAATAGAGGGTAACAAAGAATAAAGTGAGCAATGGCAATGGCTAGTGGAACACTAAAAAGCAAAAATAGTTATTTATTAATATTTATTGTCATTTAATCAGAATAGAACAAACTAGAAAAAATATTTTAACGGGGGTGATATTAAAAACAGAATTGACCTTTGTCTTTGAAAAGGGGTTTAACGAAGGGCCAACGTCGCTTAATAGAATGAGAACATATTTTCAATACACCGAGGATCGTCTTGAAAAACCCATTTCGACAAACGAATAATCCTCAACCGCGTATAGTTTGTTTAGTAAAATTCACCTGTGTACTGATAACATATTGGACTAATGTTAATATATTTAATTAATGCATTATCCAAAGAAATTTATTACTGTAACACTTGGTTCTAGCTCAAAGATAAAACTATTACTATTTTCTGCAAAAATAGTTTCATGAAATGGATTCATTTGCACACAGATCAACATCAGAATATTCAGCACTAGACTCATGTGAAAGTATGAGTCTAAGCCCTTTCAGTTTCTGGCATCTTAGCTGACATTTATCTCGATTATGTTGAGAAAAATTATATAATGGTTGATTGTAATTCGTTCAAGAAAAATATCATCAAATGGGTACAATATGTCGACGCCGTTTTTTGCACCTGGAATTGTAATAATGTAAATTTTAACTCTTTTCTTAATTATCTGAATGAAATACTCAATAACCTTAAATTTACCTTGGAAATGGAACAAGACAAACAAATCAATTTCCATGATCTTACCATAATTAATAGCAACAACTATCCCACCTTTGATATATACAGGAAACCTAACTAGATCCCCTCAATAATCCCCTATGACTCACCACATCCTTTATCACACAAAACAGCTGTTCTTCATTCCTTTATATACCGCGTCTTTAAATACCCTTTATCCCCCGAAATACGAGAAAAAAAATACACATTTAATCTTGCTGGAAATAATGGTTTCAGCAACAACATTATAAATAAAATTATATCTAAACAACTAACAAAAAAACATTCTTTGTATGCTCCCAACATTAATCCGATTACCCTAACAGAATCGTCTAATTCTAATAACAAAGTAATTTACAAACCTTTATCTTTTAATAACACCAATTTAAAATCAACGAACATTTTCAGCAAATATAAAATAAGCCTCGCATTTAATACTAATAATAAACTTTTTAATTCCCAATCATAAAACACCCGCTCTAAAAAAAAATGGAATCTACATTATTCATTGTAATAACTGTAAGGGGTTATACGTGGGGCAAACAGGGTGCAAACTTAATAAGCGTATCCAAGAACATAATTCGAAACTAAGCTCAACTTTATTTAAACATACTTTACAAACTGGACATAAAATAAACTACCAAAACATTAAAATCCTGCACGAAGTTGAGATGGGACGAAATATGGATCTTTTGAAGCAGTTGGAAATTGAAAAACAAAAACAAAAACTCCTGCTTAATGAGCAGGTAAATTTTGATAACCAACCACTGTATTCTATTTTATTTTGATTTTTCTATTTTTGAGCATCTGTCGTTTACATGTATTATATCTATTTTAAATTTAAACCTTGGGTTTCGTGCGATTCTTCTTTGACACATTAAAAACCGGTTTCACGCCCTTTTATATTTTTCAACAAAAACCACGCTAGTGTCGTACGACATTTTAGAACTTTTTGTTTTGTTCCTTTCAGACTCATTTCAACTGTGATAATTTTTTACCATGTGATTTTTACACATCGACCGTAAGTTTTAATTATTTCTATTTTTTTCATGTGCCTTTAAATATTTAATATTTTTAATGTACCTTTCATTATAGATTAAGACTGATGATGATCCATTGATCGAAACTAGTATCTTGGAAATAAAAGAAGTTTAAAGCCTTTTCATTCAATTTACCATATTTGCAAGATGGAACATTCAAATATTTCAATTTTTGTGCACTGCTCAACATAATTTCCTCGAATTTCCAGTAGAGTTATATTCATAGACTTCATAAACATGAAGACGATTAATTCAATTAACACAATTATGTATTAAATAGTAGATAATTTTATTATAAACTACTTTAATAAACTTTTATTATAAATTGTATTGGGCTCCCAGGAGGCCCTGTACGTCCTGCGAGCTCAATACGATACCGTTGAAATTTTATGTCATAACCTTTGAGTTGCGTTACAATCGAATCTAGGTTATGTTCGGTACAAAAGTGAGTTGGCTTAGTTCTTCGCAAAATATGACATTTATTTAATATAAGTAAGTAATGCGGGGTCTACTTTTCTTACAATTTAGGAAAAAATGTTTCAAATAAAAGATATAATTTTTTAACTTCTCTATAACACTTCAATTTATACTGACCACTTCCTAACCTCCGTTTTTAAATGGAGCACTACATTTTATTGTAATGCTGAATAGCTTGAATTTATGGAATATATTAGTTCGGGAGTTTGACTTTTCTATAAAAAATCAAATTCGCTTAATGTAGGTCACTAACGTTCGTTCATTGTTGAACAATTGTTCTATATCATATATTTTTGATGAATTCATAGGAAGAAGTGTCCCCAAAATTTAAGCAACGAGTGGTCAACAGCTCCCTGATACACAATTTAATGACAAGTTTTTCTGCCTGAAATACGCCTTCAAACCTACCTAAACTTGTAGGTTGTTGTACTACACAACAACCTACAAGGTTGCTATGTAGTTCAACTCTTGGCTTGCTACAGTGAACTTCCGCTCATACATCCATGGGTGATCGAGATGTATTGGTATGGCACCATAGATCAGCTCTTAGGAGATTGCGACAGCATTTATCTCTGGTGATGAGCAGGACGGTATAGTGCAGCCAGTAGATTGGTTGTGGATTCATCCCCTAAAATTCTCCCGACATTACTATTGTTCCAGTCTCATTTTTGGTGCTCCAAATGTGGGCTCCATGTGCGTGCCTGTTCCGAATACCTCTCCTCCTCAACAAATGGAGTAGTCGTATTCTTGAGCGACGGTTGTCTGAGACCAATCTGCTTCCGCCTTCTCGCTAATGACACTACCAGGGTTTTGTGGAGGTCCACGTATAATTGTTCCCGCGTGACACACACCACTGACAGACTATATTTAATGCTCTTTGAATGATGGTTGAGATCGATCACACCTTCACAGTTTCCTCTTGCGAGGATTACTCGTCTGATCGTCTGCATATGCTTGCGCTACCTACTGCTCATCAAGCTTGACTTAAAGGTTACATAGATCATTTTAATTTTGCTAAAATTGTCTGCCCCAAGATCGTTAAATTATAAAAAAATATTTAACATGAAATTCATAAAAATTGAGAGTTAGGGTAATATTTTTAAGGTCATAAAAATTTGGCCTGTACTGTGTTAGAAACTGTGTCAATGCAACTCACGCATACTATTGACTGCATATATTCCATCATCGAATTCCCCAATAAAGAAGGTATATACGGAGATATATACGAACGGATTGCACGATATTCTCTGAATACATTTACCTCCTATCGGTATTGTAACTGAACATCTGTTTAACGCAAGGCTGTAGATAATCCAATATGGCGTTGAATTCTGCAATATTACCGCTTGCTTATACTATCACAATTGCATATAGCAATAATACATATACGATACACTACGATCTGATATTGAACAATTGAACAGGGTAGCTACTGGAGATTAAATTCCATAACTGCTATTTAATAGAGCACTGCTTATCATAGTGGCAAGTACTGTTGTTGAACATACATGCGTTAACGATAACCACGAAAATCATTTAATATAATTCTATATGGAGTATGCGAATTCGGAATATGTAGTGTTTGCACGAGCTACCGCACAGCACTTATGGAAATTGTGAAATAATGAATTATCTTCAAACAAAAAATGATTTGCAAGAAAAGTAACTATTCTGCGTGTATCCACAAACCGTGTTGTAGTCGTGTATGTGGTTATTAGAAGAGCTTTACTTCACCAAAACTCGGGAAGTTTTGGTGCGCTAGGCTTTTTACCTTTATATGGTACGGCATTCAAAACCACTGAAGCGGTGGCACCTAACAATATGTTTGCTGCATATCTTCTTTCCAACATTTGAAATACTTATTATTGACATTGTTAGAACGCATGCCATACCGTCTTTTTCCGAAAATAAGACATCCTCCGAAAATAAGCCCTATCGTGATTTTCGGAACTTTTTGTAAAATAAGACATCCTCCGAAAATAAGCCCTATCGTGA
>JAWQRJ010001099.1:0-17018 GCA_033557515.1 Diorygopyx duplodentatus
CTATTGATTCACCCTGTATGCACGAGGCCCAACGAAAATTTGGCGGAAAACAATTGTTTTCGCAAAAAATACAAAAGCAGGTCCACTATAATATCAAAGAGAACCAATTTTTACGCAAAAATAATTATTGGGATTCTCAATTCAAAAAGGATTTTTTCATTTCTTTCAAGACCGATCAATACAATATTACCACTTGAATTTAAAAATAACGTCTCCTATTTTTGAATTTGTAAAAATTATCGTATCATCATGTTTAGCTGTTGGCTTAAGTTTGTTTGAAATATTGAAAAATTTTTGTATACAAGTGGATTTTTCAGACTTCAAATCAACTAAGAAAAAAAAAATCACCCATCAAAATATGTATAAGCGATGGTCTTTGGGTATTTATTATAAGTTTTGTTGCGCTAAGTGTTTTTGAAAACACTTATCAAACTCACATAAGTGTTGCTCGAAAAATCAAATAACTGAAATAGTTTAAACTTACTATCATAATATTGATTGTCTCAAAGCTTCAATAAGACTTTTTATTCGATTTTTTTATCTAGATAAAATTGTAAGTCGTTATTACGTGGGCCATTGACCAGTTTCAAACTATGAGTTCTCTAAACAATATCAAAGGTGAAGGAAATCAGTCTATTAGAAAAACATCCGAGGTACACCAGAGACCTCGGATGTTTTTTCTGATAGACTGATCTCATGCCCTAGCGTTATAGTAAGTTTAAACTATTTCAGTTATTTGATTTTTGGAGCAACACTTATGTGAGTTTGATAACTGTTTTCAAAAACACTTAGCGCAACAAAACTTATAATAAATACCGAAAGACCATCGCTTATACATATTTTGATGGGTGCTTTTATTTTTCTTAGTTGATTTGAAGTCTAAAAAATCCACTTGTATACAAATTTTTTTCAATATTTCAAACAAACTTAAGCCAAAAGCTAAACATTTTTGCCAGCCCTGCTCTTTTTAGATTTTCTCAATTTAATTTTTCTCAATTGTGATGAATTGTGCTACATTTGTGCCGCAAAGAAAAAATAGATAACTTAAAAAACAACGCTACAGGTAATTTTTTTCCAACCCCCGCACTTTTTTGCGATTTTAGTTTCGAAATTCATTTTTGTTCCTATACATTTGCTCCTACGCGTTGTGCCGTCGGAAATAGTATAGTGCCTCATTGTGTTTCAACTTCAATGCTCTACACTGCAATGCAAATATACAATTTTCTCCAGTTGCGCCTTATTGCTACGCAGAGACAAGTGCAAACAATAACTGAAAATCTTAAGAAATGCTCAAAATTCACGAAAAAGGGGTGGGGTTGGATCCAAAATTTGGAATATCAAACATTTCTTATTTGTGTTGCATTGTGCTGCCAATTCAATTACGCCAATTCACAAAATGTTCTCCAATCACTGGATCTCAGAATAAAGACAACATAACATTTTTATATTAATCCGGAGTTTTTAGGATAAAAAATGTTTGAAATGTTGTAACATACGAACGACAGTAGATAGTCGAATTTTGTGGATTGTGCCGAATTGTACAAATCAAAGTTTACAAATTAGAAACGAGAACAGGTAGGAGTAGCGTTTTTTTTTTAGTTTGGCACTTCCAAACTATTCCAAATCGGAAAATTTGCTCAAATCATTAGATCTCAGAATTGAGACAATATTAATCCAGAGGCTTCAAGATATTAAAAAATATATATATATGTAACTTACGAACTGCAGCAGATACCAGAATAGTACAGGTTGTGACGAATTGCGCTACTTAAGCTCTACAGATTAGTAGAAGGTTAAAACGTGAAATATACGCTAAGATGCGAATAAATATTCGCGAAAAACGGATGATGGTGGCGCAATAATTTGACATTTCCAAACAACAAATTGTTGGTGTAGAGACAAAATTTTCTCCAACTTCTGAATTTTGATACACAGGCAAATGTAATTATGGAATTTTTCGGATAAAACATTTTCAAAATCATATTACTACCGAAAATTCAATTCTGTAAGTTGTGCCGAATTCTACTCAGATTCTACAGATTAGAAGCTTAAAAAAATACCTTAAGAAAAACACATTTTCCATTTTTTTATCCTGCATTGTTGCACGAAAAAGCGACTGTTATGTTTGAAACAAATGTGTGTGTTCATATTACCTTATTTTGTTCACAAGATTTGAGTAAATTTTTTATTTCAGAAAGGTTTACTACACTGCAGTAATACAATCCAGCACGTTACAAGAATCGGAAATATCGTTGTTCGCAAGTAGTGTAATTTTGTTTTTTTATCCTAAAAACTCGTAATAACGTTGTCTGTATTACAAAATACAGAATTTTGAGAAAAGTTGGTCACTTACAAAAGTAGGTACTATGGGTAGCACAATGTCGCACAAAAAAGAAAATTTGGAAATATAAAATTTTTGCGACGCCATTTTTTGCTATTTTTGGCTTAATATATTTAAAGTATGAGTCCTGCTGAAAAACACATTCCATCTTTTTTTTAAAGCAGATTAAATTTCCGAGCTTCATATGTCCAGAAGTTTTCGAGATACAGCTTTTCAAAAATTGGCAATTCTTTTCAAAACGTGAAACCAAATCGTCTTCGGAATCCTTAAGATGAACAGAAAGAACATATAAAGAACATACATAATGCCAAGCATTTTAATCCGTCTTTGCGGCAGCTGCATCCCCGCATTGATCTTTTTCTGTATTTACAAGATATCAAGCGCAGTAGTTTCTGAGGAGCGGGATCCGTGGTGGTAGTGACTGGTATGAGGTTAACCACTTCTGAACTTGGAAGTAAGTTCTACAAGAATGGTATCTTGCTACGTCTTTCGTTGAGGGCAAAAGAGCAAGGTTAACCTTTCTGTTGATTATCGACTATGGACAGCTGGAAGTGGAGACTATTCAAAGTGTCCTTCTTTATATCACTTCCGTAAAAACCCACGAAGTATTTCTCGCCAGCTGTGGTTATGGACTCATGACTGGAACCTGGCTACAGAAAAACCGAAGCCTGTTGCAAGAGGTCGGGATTCCTCTGGAGGATGCTGGCCAACTGACCCGTTGAAGGTATGTAGAAAAAGTACACTCCCTTGCCGGTATTGTGCAGCTCCATGGATGTAAGATGAGCTTGAGAAATGGACATACCCAACTTCACCTCGGCCACTTTTCTGGAGGTAGACGTCTTCTCCAACAACGATAACACGGTGGAATATTGGCCTTTTTGATAGTACTGTGTCAAGGATTCGGCTACTTTCACTCCTATGTCCTGCTGCTCAAATGCATCGCGAAAGAGTGCGATAAGGCGCCTCTTGTTGTTATCATTGGCTAACAGTTTCTCCTGAGGTGGTCGGATGATGATAGACTCCTCAAAGAGAATATCGTTCCAGAAGTGAGCAGTAGAGCGTCGCATTTTTCGACACTGTTGGTATTCACATTTCCCCTTCTCAAACCCTGGTTGGGAAATAAAGAGCAGTAATAAATAATAAGGGATGTAAGATATATAGAAGCTATAGGAGAGAGACGGTACGAGTAGATATATTTTAGGATGTAAATATATGAACATAGCAAAGAATTTTTTTTCAAGGAAAAAAGGCTCCGAAACGGGACTCGAACCCGTGTCTTCCGCTATCCGACCGGACGTTCTATTCTGTGAACCACTCGAGACCTCCCGTCTCTTTGAAAAAAAATTTCCTTGAAATAATCGCACCTATAGCCGGATACATATTACACAAACCTGTTTTCACACCCTAAGAAACACAAGCTGCATTTTGCGAGGCATACTGACACAAATGCAGCATAAAACAGCAAAATGCGCAAATGAACAAAGTACCTCACACACGTCATTTGAACACCTGATAAATTTCCAACCAAATTGTGCCTCCCACTGCGCTTTTCAAGCTCACTAATTTTTAAATCAACACTTTTCTGATGAATATACTATGTTTTTTTGAAAAAGCAATTGTTTTACACATTAACTGCCATGTATCCACTCAGTGGATACATGGCATTTCAAAAAACTCCTTGTATCCAAAGGCCTGGCAGTTAACGTATTAAATAGATTAATTTTGATTTCCTGCAGTTGCATAAGAAATGAAAAACTCTTTCAAATGCAATGGTGAGCAGTTCATTTTGTAAAATATTACCATGATCATTTCCAACGCCAAAATAAATGGCCCAATTAACCTACTGGATTGTATCAACCCAAACAAATATCGTCAAGATAATCAAAAATGAGAAAAAAATCAAAATCAATCAACTAAAATAAATAGACCAGATGATTCTTGACACTGTAGCCAACTCTAATAGCATTTAAAGATGGTTTTATGATAACTACAGCAAATACAAGAGATGTCAGTCAAGTACAAATTGCCGACTGGCCAGACCGGTAACTGTTGATCGCAACCTTTTGGCAACACAACCATGCTTACGTAGTTCGATCGGTGCCAAAAGTAGAGGGCGTCCGCAGCAATCAGCGACCGCGCTCGCTTCGGTCTGTTTTCTGCCCGCGGAGGTGAAAACAATCACCTGACGTCAATCGCTGATAAATTCAGCGGTTATTTTTGGAGTCCTTCCAGCCCGTTGCCAAATCGGCCCAGAGAGAGAAAATTATTTCTGGGCTTCGAGACTTTGTTACCGATTCCATGCCAAACATCGCGGCTCCGTTATCAATTTTTCTCACACCTTATCTTCGCGATCTATCGGTCAGGTCTTGGTGCGGACGGTTGCCGCGCTTTTTTTCGACCAGTCGCAACGTGACCGCGCTCGGTGTCTCATTGACCGTTGTGGCCCGGTTGTGTTATTTACTTGCTTGTGCAATGGTTCGTGGATTTAACGACTGATGTGACCTTATTCAGTTGCCGAAACACTATACAACAGCCCTGGCTTCGGATCTGTAGCACAGACGTATGTTTCGTCCGCAGAACTGCTGCTGCTTGTGCGTTATTGATGTTTAGATAATCTGATGTTTTACTGCGAATTGCAAAATCCGTCCTGTGTAAATTATATTTCCTTCGTCGTCTTTGATGTACGGTCAAAATTCGTTTGTTTATGTAGAAGAAATGCGGAAATCATTTCCATTCACAAATTATGGGACAGTGTGTTACTATTTATTTTGATTTCTTTGCTTTCTTTATCTGATTTCCTGTGACGTATCAATGCTTCAACGTTGTGTTGTACTAAGAAATATAGGCATTAATACATAAGCCAAGAATTGATACATAGTCAACTGTAGACGGTACACCTGTTGCGCTCATTCAGTACGGTTTATACTTGCATGTACGACCGTAGGACGCATAAATTAAAAGATAAAGAGTTTTGAACGCTGCTTAAAATGTTTATTAAGTTAAAAGAGCATCAAATTATTCAATTGTTGGCAAGCTCTAAAATTAATAGTTCTTATTAGTAGAACTTCCCAAATATAATCTCCATTAACGAACTGTTTAACCAAACGTACTTTTACTAAGAAATATCTGAAAAAGCCACATGATTGTCATGAAAGATAGAATTTTTTAAAACGTTTGAAGTTTAGGTTACTTTTTTTTAATTTTTGCTAATCCCTCTTTGATGACATAAACTGTGCTTTCATCACAATTCATCGGCTTTGTTGTTTGCGAGTTCTTCCAAACACTATGTCATTTTTCCGTCATTGTACAATCCCCAATTTAAAAAAAGAAGTAACGGTCTGAAATCCAGTTTCAAAGTTTCAACATAAGAATGAACACAAAACAAAAGGTTCAACAAAATTCACACATTTGTGAATCATGTAGCTCTAGTAGCAGTTTTGAGCTACTCCCAAGTAGATCCTATTCAGTCTATTAGCAAAATATCTCAAGACTCTGATGTCTCAATACATACAATTTTGCTCATTCAAAATTACGCTAATTCAAGAACTGCACGATCGTCCTCGTGTACTTCTAGTTTCCTACCCAACCACTGGTTATTAACTAAAATTATCTTTACTACTTGGTTTACAGATGAGTGTACCTTTTTGTTGAATGGCGAAGTGGACAGACATAATCGTTGTTACTGGAGTGATGCCAATCCACACTGGGTTAGGAAGCTCATACAAAACATCTGAAAACCTGAATGAATGCGCCGAAAATTTTGGGATACCATCTGATAATAGAGTTTTGGAAAACGGCAACAATCTTTTTGAAAATCAGGTAACATTCCAAGAAGATGACCCCCCCCCCCTCACTCGTTTTCTCAGACAACGGATTGATCGCAGAGATGCAATAGGGTTGCCAATTAGATCGTGACCTTCTTCCCATAGCTTTTTTTATCCCCAGAGACACATATAGACAAAAATGCTTCTCAACCCGAAAGTGGACAATGGATGTTCATTTTTTAGAGGAGATGGAGGGGGATTTGACAAATTATGGTTGGGACACGTGTTTGGCATCATACATGTACATGTATGAGACACTTTGTGTCTCTTCAAACGAAAGATAGTTTACATCCACAATAAGCTAATAAAAACAAATTTTAAGCAGGAAAAAAGGAGAACTGTTGTAACGTAGTTATCAAAGTAAACAATCGATGATGTTTTTTATAAAAGAAATCAACCAAAAAAATTATGAAATGACTGTCCCCAATGAAGAAATAAAGAATTTGTTTTTAAAAAAATCTTCTGTAGTAATAATAATTCCTCCCGCAATTTACATGGATTTCTAAAATGTTTCAATCTCTACTAAAACCAGTTAGTTTGGAAGGCTCAAATTTATTCAGTAAATACCATTAGAAAAATAGTAGACATTTTTTGACGAACGAGTATGTCACGAAATTTTACTCTTTACGAAAAATGTATGTGTACCGTTTTCCTTCCCAGTGTTGTCGTCTTACCTACCCTTATCTTTCAAAGTAGGAAACAACTTGCTATATCTCACAAATATCAAGAAATAGGATCGTTAAAATACGTTTTGTTGGTATGTAGAGAGTGTCCCAAATGTAACAAATAATGCTATAATTATATGTGGAATTATGGAATTTTATGGAATTATGTTGGCAATGAAAGTTATACATATAGTAACTCACAAGCAACATTTTGGCATAATAAAAAAAAACCTAGTTTAAATTAATGTACCTAGTTTAAATGCACAGTTAAATCGCAATCGAGAATCGAAATGTTGTCCCTAGCCGATGATCATTTGGAACTAATTCACATATTGCTGGAATTGTGGAATTTCTCATCCATTCCACATAGCGTTCGCCAAAATGTTGCCTGCAAGTAGTTATTATTTACACCTGTAACATAATTATTCTATACGTTTGTTGCACCTGTATACCAACGACCTTCCAGCTGATGTGACCAGTATGAATACTGTACTTTATGAAGATGACAGCTCAGTAGGTCTATAACACAGAGTAAATTATGAACTATGAAGCTATGTTACAGCGCTTGTAGAAACCAAGCAATCGATGTCTTTGTACTATTGCTTAATGAGACAATGTAAGAGGAAATAGAAAGATAGAGTTTTAAACTTCTTTTATTTGGTTTATTTATTTAATGTACTAAGATACCGGTTTCAGTACATCAGTCTTAATCTAAACACGGAGGCACATCAAAATTTAAAAATGGAATTACGTGAAATTTTTTTTTAGAAAGAGTTAAAAAATTAAATCAAATAATAATAAAGATCAAATAATAAAGAAAAACATCATAAAATAGGCACGATATGTCGACGACGTTTTTTGCACCTGGAATTGTAATCATATAAAACTTAACTCCCTTCTAACATATCTCAATGATATACACAATAACCTTAAATTTACCTTAGAAATAGAAAAAAACAAACAAATCAATTTCCTTGACCTCACCACAACTAATAAGAACAACTTTCCCACCTTCGATATATACAGGACACCTACTTACATGCCCACAATAATTCCCTATGACTCATCACATCCTTTATCTCACAAGACAGATGTTTTCCGTTCCTTTGAATACCGTGCTTTTAAATACCCTCTAACTCCAGAAACACGAGAAAAGGAAATAAAATATTAAATATATATTTTATTTTAATGATTTTTATCTTAATGAAAATAATGGCTTCAATAAAAACATCATAAATAACATTATATCCAGACTACCAACTAAAAACGATCTTTTGTACACCCCCAATACTAATCAAATTACCTTCACATAATATCAAATTCTAATAACAAAATAATTTATAAACCTTTATCGTTTAATAACGCAAATTTAAAATCAACAAACATTTTCAAATAATGTAATATAATCCCCACTCTTAAAACAACAACAAACTTTTCAATATGTTTTCCAATCATAAACCAAAAATTCCTACTCTAAAAAAAACGGGATATACTTAGTTCATTGTAATAACTGTGAAGGGTTATACGTAGGGCAAACCGGGTGCAAACTTGGTAAACGTATCCAAGAACACAATTCTAAACCAAACTCAACTTTATTTAAACATACTCTACAAACTGGACATAAAACACACTATCAAAACATCCAAGTTTAAAAGGGACGGAAGATGGATCTCTTAGAACAGTTGGAAATTGAAAAATACAAACACAACAAAAGACCCCTCCTCAATGTGCAAGTAAAATTCGATAATCAACCACTACAGTCGATTTTATTTTGACTTTTAATCTTGACCATCTGTCGTTTACATATATTTATTTAAAATAAAAAAAAAATTAAACTTTCGTGCGATCTCCTTTGTCACGTTTTCTAAAAACCTGTTTGACGTTTCTTTTAAACGCTTCCACCAAAAACCACGTTAATGTGCACGACATTTTTAATCTGTTTGTTCCGTTCATTTTACATTAAATTTGACTGTGTGATATTCTTTTCACCTTAGGATTTTTAATTCCATGTTTGTAACCCACCGTTTAAGATTTTCACCTTTCGACTGTAAGTTTTTATTTATTTAATTTTTTAACCTTTCTAAAAAATTTGTAATTTCAGTTTTAAGTTTTGATGTGCCTTCCTTTTTAGATTAAGACTGATGATGGCCCATGGACTGAAACTGGTATCTTAGTACATTAAATAAATACAGCAAATAAAAGAAGTTATTTTAACTTCTTTTTTCTGAAAACTGTTTCTTTCTATTTCACCACATTTGCAAGATGGAACATTCAAATAATATAAGAAGGCTTTTTATTCAATCAATTACAAGAAACAATAAAAATACATCTATTAGAAAAACTTTTTTAGGATAGCAGAATACTTGAACAATCTACGCAGATTGGGGGTATATTTTTTTTGTAGTGACGCATCTAAATTTATCTTGATTGAAAGTCCTTATGCGGGATTGAAAGGGGCATATCTCAAAAACGCTACAACGTAATGTTCATAAAAGTATCTTTTATTTGGTAGACTACAAAGGTGTAGTGTCATATGATAATCCTCTAATCCTCGAACAATAAAAATCTTCCAAAAATATAACTTTGAATAGATTTGGTCCTAAGCATCGGTTGTTTCACGATAAAGAATAAAATTGAGCAGTGCACAATTATAAGAAAAAGTAAGATATACCAGAAATTGGCTTTTTGCTTAGCATTATGTTGAAAAAAGGAAATTTATATTGCATGAAAAAACAAATGATAGTTTAGTTTTTAGTATTTCTTTTAATAACTACCTTCAAAACTGCACTAAAAAATAAAATAGAAACTAGTTAGTGCAAATAATATACAAGCTGGTCCAATAGTGCGTGGATGTACTGTAGCTCTACGTCAAGTATTTTAGAAAGAAAAACTTTTATTCACAAGTTGTTAAGAAGTTTACAACATAAATCTACAAAATCTATAAATTTACTTAGTTCGCATTCTATTTTGAAAGTGTATCTGTTTCTATATTACGATACAATTTGACACAACATAGCTATTAAGTATTTATTTAATTCATTTATTTATAGGGCTAACCTTATTAAATTACTTGCAATGCAAATTATAATCAATATTGTATGATACGATATATCTACCCATGATAACTAACATGAAAACAGTCAAAAGTTAGGTTTGTGCGTACGAAAAAAAATACTTTAGCGACGAATTGAGAACCTCCTCCTTTTTTGAAATCCTCAAAAAATAAATAAATGCTGTAATATTTTTATATTAGCAGAAAAAATGGAAATAGTTATAATTCCTTCTTTTATTTTATCTTCCAACATAATCTATTCATCTTTTACCTTCTGAATTCCAACCCGCTGGCATTATTTGTCATCGAATATAGGTCAGACAGAACGTACATCACAACGACTGCTTCTATTTCTTGTTGAACCTTGGCAGGAATACTTGCATACCACTGAATAATGTGCAGTTTGTTAACACTGCAGAAACATCTGATTATTTGATTTAATTTAATGGCGAACATCAATAACGCACATTCTAAACAGCGGTACAATTGAAACAAAAATTCAGCTTTAGCAATTGGAAATTTTGACAATATGAGGCCAATACCGCCAAACTACGCAAGGTCCAAGTCTGCGGCGCCACCTCAAGCACCGAACTCGTTCATTCCATTAAATAGAAGTCGCAGTGGATTTCACATCTCGGCACCATCCACTCCCTTCCAATGGCCATCTCAGTTTCAGCACTACGGATTAAGAAGGTGCAGTAGCACTAGCGTAGTGGAGAGAGACAGGGGATTTAAACCGTCTGATCGAAATGATCCTAGTAAAAGGGATTTTTTGACTAGTCTCACTAAACGAGTTTTCAAAGTTGGGGTAAGTAATACTTTTTTAGGGTGGACCACACAGGAAATATTTTTATAATAAGCACTATGGTATTATTATATTCTAAAAAAAATTTGTTCCTTATCACTTCAAAGTAATGACGAAGTGATGATATTCTTTTTAAACGTCTATAAATACATCTAAGGTTACAAAGCCCAAACTATTCCGATCTAGTTAGAGTTACATGAATTTTCATAGCCAACTGGGAAGCAACTAAAGTTTATACTTTAACACCATTATTTCGAAAACAAACTTGTTTAGTTACAGAACATGACACACAAAATAAATTTCTTCTAGAATTCTGACAATAAGATGTAACAATAAGAATATACATGGTGTTCCATTTAAAAAATATATATCTATTATATGATAGTGTTATAATATAATTGTTGATCACTCCGCATACATGATGGTGAAGCAATTTTTGTCAGAAGTGATCTAAAGCACGTACCTCTTAATTTGGAGGGTTGTTCGGTGTAATATCGATGGATAGGTTACAGGTGTCCACCTAACCTAAAATTAATTATCATTGCTGCTTACCGTTTCCCATCAGCTGATTTTGCTAATTTTATAACCATACTATAAAATACGTTAAGTAAATTTGATCTGCAAGGGAATCGCGTACTCTCAGAGGGTGAGTTTAACGTTTGGTTTGAACTGGATTGAACTCGCTGGATTGAATTCACTGGCTGAGTTCGGATTTTTCCGAACCTACTAGAATGGCAAACTGTCTTGACAACCCATATTCGATGCTCACCATTGGTATCATGGAAGAGAGCTACGATAAGAATAGACTGGGTTAAATGGAACAATATGAGGGTGTTTATATAAGCTGTTCGGACCTTCTTTTGTTTCTCCAAAAAAATGTATCGCCTACTAGATATCCTGAAAAAACTCAAAATCGTCATTATCTTCAAATAAATATTTTCAATGTTACTTATCGTATCAAAATATTACGATGGAAAAAGTTGTAGATATCAAAACATTCTGTAGGATAAATAATAAAAATATTTTTTACCATGCATCAGTTTCGAGATGTGACCCAAAGTTGTATTTTTTTAAATAGAAACCAAAGAGGATTTTGACATTAAATTACATGATTTTTTCCGTTTCCAACAGTACAAGGTTCGAGAAATTTATCTCTTATAGTTTAGGAAATATGAAGAACAATCGTATTCCACACATATTTTAAGCTGCATCACACTATCCATGATTAACTATGCTTTGTTTTCAAAACGAAAGACTGCATATCTGGTATGTATTATCTTTTGTATTTAATAGCGTTAGTAGATACAGTAGAATCTCGATACTGTGAATATTGGATAACGTAAACCTCCAGATAACGTAAATCACATTTCCAACGCATTAGCCACCGTATAACGTGAACAAAATGAACAAATGATATCTATTACCGGGGGAACTGCGCTCGATACGGGGGTTCCTCGACCGTCGTGCCCAGTATTTCGAATCTTCAAGAAAGTAAGGTTTCACTGGACATATATTGTTGCTAAATATTCAGCAACAATTCTTGAATTATGCGCCCGCTGAAAGAAAATAGTTCTCTCCTCTTGAATCAGTAGATCGTCCAACGCATCTTCAATTTCCTGTTGCAGCAATTCGAGATATCTGTTTGAGTTAAGTGTTTCGTTTAAAATAAATAGACCTATTAAACGGTTTCTCAAAATGCCGCACCACACATTAAATCCAAATCGTTCCTGAAAACGTGACTCTCGAACTATTTTCGGATTTTGATTATTCCAATAATGGTAATTATTCCGATGATTGTAAATGCCGTTGTTTGTAAACGTGTTTGTATAGACTTTCATCACTCCAAAGAATTTTATTAGGAAAAGTTAAATAATTTGCAATTTGATCGAGATACCATCTACAAAATGTAACTCGACTTTCATAATCAGTTTCCTTCATTTCATTGGTCATATCATTGGTTTATAGGGGTGATATTTATTTTTCTTAAAAATGCGATGCACGGTGCTCCTTGCCATACCGCGCTCAGTGGAGATTTTTCTTACTGATGTGGTGGGCTAAATATTAATCACGGCTAGCACATCTATTTGGGCATATTGATTATCTTTTTGGTATGTTGCAGAACGGACTGCAGTAAAGTACCCACCTTCTCGTAGATTTTGCTAGAGTCGGCGAAACAAAGTTCTATGGGTCTGCTTCTGTCGGGGTATAAATTTAAATATTCATTTACTGCCGCAGTTGAATGTCGATTGCACCTTATGTAGGTAACAACATTTTTTTCATAGATGGAAATTATTATCAATGCCATTATCAATGTAGAATATAAATAATTGACGGCAACTACAGCTTATGACACGAGAGTAGTTTAACAATATTATTGACAGATGTGTAGTCTTTTGTTTCAATCGTGGGTAGTGTGATGTGGGTTAAAATCTGTGTGCAATATGATTTTTTCTTCATATCTCCTAAACTATGAAAGATAGATACCTCGAACTTTATATCGTTGGAAATGGAATAAATCAGGTAATTTAATAATGTCAAAATTAACTGTGGTTTCTATTTTAAAAAAATACAACTTTGGGTCTTGATCTCGAAACTGGTGCAAGGTAAAAAATATTTTTATAACCTATGCTGTAGAATGTTTTGATATCTACAACTTTTTCCCTCGAAATTTTTCGATGCGATGAATAATATGGAAAATATTCAGTTTTTGTCAGGATATCTAGTAGGCGATGCACTTTTTTGGAAAAACAAAAGAAGGTCTGAACAGCTGAGATAAACGTCCCCATATTGTTCCATTTAACCGAGTCTGTACCGTTTCCAAGACACCAATGGTGAACATCGAATTTGGGACACCTGTATAGGATGGTTCAATAGAGCGTGCATGGACTGTGGCTCCCTCTTCCATTATTTTAGAATAAAAACTTTTTTACAAAGGTTGTTACTAATAAAGCACTCTGCAACATTAAAGTAGTTTGCCATATACAGGCTGTTCCATTTGTCCGCAACGACACACAACTTATTTTTTAAATGAAACACTGTTTACTATTGCATGCAAACGATTCCTCTCTAAATTTTTAAAGAAATGTTATGAAATGCTATAGTACCCAAAATTAGAAATGAAACTTATATTACCTGAAAATTCTCCCTGACGAACCCATATTTAAAAAAAGTATCATCTAGTTACCGTGAAATATAAACGTGATTGCGTTTTCTAGAGTAACTAATAGCCAGTATGTACCTATACTGTCTTCTAGTTTTTTATACAGGGTGTTTTCTATTACTGTCCATTTTTTGAAATGTTCAATCGGGAAAATCTCGTTTATTTTAAAATGGCGACCCTATATTTTTGATACCATCCTACAATTTACAATACCGTTATCTATATACTTAAAGTTGATAGTTCAAGAGCTGGAATTAATTTAATTTTCCTGCTCAAATATTTTTTGAAGATTGCCATGAAATTTGAAAAAAGTATGTCTTGCTGCGTTATTCTTTATTATTTATTTAGTTCTTTATCATTATTTTGTTACTTGCTATGAGCTTTTCACTCGAAGAGTTCGTAGATATGATTATAATTCTGGGTGAATGTAATAGAAATTGTATTTTGGCAAACCATCTTTATAAGGAAACGTACCCAGAAAGGCGTCATCTAAGACAAGTATCATTTAAAATACTTATTGGACGGTTTTTTAAGAACATACCAAGTGGATTACCTAAAGCATATTCGTGAAGCAATTGCCCTTAGTGATGAAAATGACTTTAGGGTAATAGAGTGTCAGTTGTGGAAAACCCACTACAGAATACTACTGGCTGAAAATATTTCCGTATGAAGCTACATTTCACAAAAATGGAAACCTAAACAAACATAATATGTACTATATTATTTATTACTCTGACCAAAATTCCTATTTTTTTGTGCATTGAACAGCACGGGCAACATTTCGAACACTTGTAGTATTGAATAAAGAGGACTTGTTTTTGCTTCTGTGATTTTAATGTTGTTTTTGATACATGGCTGTCTTTAAAAATATTTGAGTTGGTAACTAAATTAGCCATAGCTCTTGAGCTATCAACTTTAAGTATAGGGAATGGTATTGGAAATGAAAGAACTACAAATTTTGTGTAGGATGGCATAGAAAGATATATATTATTAAATAAAATTATTATTAAATTAGAAGATAATATACCTACATACTGGCTATTAATTACACTAAAAACGCAATCACATATTTTAGGATAACTAGATAAGTAATACATTTTTGAAAATATGAGTTCGGAAGTGAGAATTTTATGGAAATCGCCAATAGCTCCCCAGCAAGTAATTTTAGGTGCTATAGTACTTAATAACATTTCAAAGTGAGATTTAAAACATTTACACACGGTGTTACACACTATTTTGCACAAATGGAACAATCTGTATATGTGAAAGTATTTTAAGGTCGTAGAGTGATTTGTTAGTAACAACTTTGGTATAAAAAAAAATTCCGTAAAGAAAGTGAAAACTCTCACCGAAATATTGGTTTAAAAAGGTCACATCAACCAACGCTTTTTTCTATTTGTAACCCAATATCACAACCTTTGATTGCTTTATCAACGAGCAAATACTTCCTGTTTAAGTATTACTCAGAATGGTTTTTAATTCGGGCTATATTATATTTGGGGGTCTTGCGCCTTTTCTTGGCTTTATTTTTGCAACGTAATTTTTTTTTTGTATTTCTGGTCGGATTATGAGTTTTAGATGATTTTTAATAAAAAGCATCCTCGTAAACCTTAATCATGGAATATTATAACAAAGATTTATTTGAAACTTTCTTATTAAAGGCGTTAGCAAGTGATTGGTTAATAACTTCTACATGTCTGTTTTTACCAAACTAATTAACTGTAAGACGATGGTTAACACATCTTCATTCTATCTATAAAGACCATTTTATTTCTAGTTACAGTAACCTAAATATTTAAAATTGCGTATCGACAAAAGCTTCTTGCACGTTAGTATAATCGGTTTTCCAGCAGTCTGCTAGAGTAAACATTGGCGTGAAACCCTTCTACCAAATTGTACGCCTTCCTCTTTGGCAACAGGCCAACTTCCCACATTAATTTTCGAAAACGTATTTTTAAATTACCACTCAAGGTTCTACGTAGGAATTATAGAGCAGAGAATAATCAGTCTATTTATAAATTACAACATTGAAAGATAACTGACGGAAGTGCCGAAATATTTTCATATTATGCTTTTTGTTCCAATACCTTCAGTTTTGCATTCTTTTTACTGTAGTTTGCTACTAGTTTAACTTGCCGGGTGTTCTACTTTCGTTTTATTCCATATCGTTACTAACTTGAATTACACTGGCCAACAAAAAAGTACAAAAAAAAGTACAGTATTTGTTTGTGCCTCGATTGTTAGAACTGATGTTGATCATTTAGTTAAATACAATCTGAAATAATAAAAAAACCATTGTTTTATTTGCAAATTTAAATAGTAACACTTACACCAGTTTTATTCGAAAACGAATTGATCGATTTTAATATTCCTTGCACAGCACAGTGGGACAGAATCCCAGAAAAGTGGCCAAAATTCTCAAATTAAGGAATTGGGCTGGTTATTTAATAACTTTTCTGGGAAAAATAATTTAAAAAATCTAAGTAGTCAAATGGCGTGAGATCAAGGGGGTGAAATGCCAAAAACTTGATCTAAAATTCTGAAACTTGAATATTAAGTTAATAAGGTATATACAAATACATCATATTATTTTTGTTGTAACAAATCGTGATAAGGGGTGAGATACAGGGGCTCAATTCTAAAAAAAACCTTTTTTTTTGTTTCGAGCGGAAATGCATCTAAAAACAATGTTTTTGAAATAAGTAATTGAAATATCCTCTCACATAAGGGTTAAACAAGGGTACAGTGAATGAAAATTTCTAATAAAATATAAAAAAAAATACTTTTATTAATACTTGTAAAACAGTATTTAAAAATGTGGATTAATTAAATTTTAGAGGCTGGGAAGTAACAATATTGGAATTGTTTGTTAGAGAAGATTAAATATAAACATTTCCCAGAAAAATTTATTGCCCCATCATTAGTAAAATGTTTTTGTGATTACTTTTCCTGCTCAGGTATAGAATTTTAATTCCAGTAAACGCCTTTCTAATGGTATCTTTTGTTATATTAGAGATAAGAGATAATCTGCTGGACACGGAATTTAAGAAGTGGTCGTCGAAAATAAAGTTTAAAAATAATTTCAAATAAAGTTTTTAAATTTTTAGTTGAGGTATTACTTTACTACTATAATAGGAGGTTAATTTCAGTAAAGTTAGTGGAATATAATAA
>JAWQRJ010001100.1:0-17017 GCA_033557515.1 Diorygopyx duplodentatus
GTCCAAGAGTGTACGTCTGGTTGACGAACTGACCTGTTTGACGAACGTTTTTTTTCTACAATCTTCCGACGCTGATAAAAGATTAAAACGAGTTATCCGAACGTCGAGACTTACCTCAATCGACTTTTCCATTTCCCTCAAACATCACCCGCGCTTACGGCGAGCAACACAGAAACATTTAACCTCTCCTTAGTTTTAATTGTTTATTGCAGTACCTACCCGCCCTTTCCCCCATCTAGTCCAAGGGAAAAGGGTTTATTGCTAAAGGCAAGCTACAGAGTCTCATTCGTGTGTTGTTGCGCAAATACTATCGGTACTGTCGTTTGTGCAGTTTTCATTTATCTCAAAAATATGGTTCGCGTCCGTGCACTAGAAGAGAAAATAGAAGTAGTCTTTATTTACGCAGAAGCTGGAAGAATTGTAAGAGGGCATTAAAAATCAAGTTATCCCCGATTGTAAATTTCTAATTTTGGGTTATCTATATTATTGCTCCTATAAATTCTAGGGTGTTAAGAAAATGATACTTCGGAGACGTATTTTAAATTTTTCGGTACACTGTAGATGTTAATTATTTCAAATATTGTCAAATGCCTAACTCTGGAAGTATCAGAACCTTGAGTAAATCACTCATAAAAGAATCACGAATCTTTTATACAGAATTATAATGATTATTATAAAGTTTATAACTAATTTGTGTGTTTTAAGTATACATACATGCTTTAACAGCCCTTGAAATGACCTTCTGGTATTTTCCTCCTATATTTTTTTCCATGCGACTGCTGTTTTTCGCGTTTTTTTTTGTGTCGCTGTGGCAGTATTATTTCTATAAACGACACCTCATTCTGATGAGGTGTCATTTAGGTGCCTGTGTTTATTTATGTCAACAACTACTTTCTCGAAAGGAGGTATACTATTGTTTGTATAGGTAATACAAATATTCAAACGTGTAATATAATACAGGATGTCACCAAATAATTTGAAAGACTCACTATCACTTCAACATCTAATCATGACAGCTCGTAATCCTAACCGTCGTACTAAAAAATACATGAAAGTAAAACTCTAATAAAACTAAAATACAGAAAAAAAAATACATGTACGATATTCCCTATATTATTTATACTATCTGGAAGACCGAGCTCGCTCGGGAGATAAAAACACCAAAAAACCTTGTATCCTACCCCTATCAGAGCTTGCCGGTCTCTCAGTTTTGGTAGCACCATCGTGAATAGACCGAGCTAGCATTTTTTAATTTCTTATACTGGTGGCGCCATCGCACGGCCAACGATTAAACTATCGCCATAGCCTATAACAGAGTTCTGTATCGATGTTTCCCACGTGCATTTGTAACAATTTATTTATTTGCGATATAAATCGCATTAAGTGAGAGTTGAGACCTACTTCAATGGATTCCTCGTACCTTAATGTCTATACGTACTATATGTCTTCTACGTTTTCCCTTATGTACAATACAGGATGCATTCTTTATTTTTTAACGGAATAGATTGATAAATACTGGAGTTAAGTACTAAAATCGTTTTTTTGGTTATGATAGAAATTCTGTTGATTTCCTGAATTAAATTCCAATTCTTTGAATGGATTTTGTAGTGGTTATGATTATGTTTGTGCTAAAATTGATTTCTTTGTTTTAGTGGCAATAGTAAAATTATTAGGCTCTGAAGTAAATAATACAATTCACCATCCTTCTGCTATTGGGGTAGAAGCTTCATATGATACGGAAATTTCCAAATTGATGCAGGGTGAGTTTGTAAAATTTCGAACAACTATTTTTATGTGATGGTATTATTTTAGAAGACGAACCGCGCACGGACGTACATCGTCTTAAAGAGTTCTACACTGCCACACCTATTTTTTGTGCTCATTGTAAGGAATTAATCGAAATATGTATTTAAAATTTATGCGCTAATTCGTGTTTAAATTTTCGCACAGGCAAAGACTACATTTGGGGTACGGGAATCGTTGGGGAGGAATGTTTAGGTAAGAAAATTACATTTCTTTTGTGAATTAAGTGTAAGCTTACATTGATACATACATTAATCGCTATAATCATATACGGAGCCAGAAACAAGGTGAATTAGAGAACTCTCGAACTCGACGGAAACGAGATAATTCGAGTAATTGCAGTTTGTGTAACATAGACTAATCTTGTTAAACAACGAAATAGGTAATAAATGATTTCGGAATGTACACACACGTGTAAACGACAATGTAAGTAAAGTGAATTTCAAACCATCTTTACCAGCAAGTCAGTCAGAATTTTCAAGAGAAAATAATTTCGTAACAAGTTGGTAGAGAGTCAATCCCACAACAGAAGAAATGGTAAAGAATTGGTGGAAGTGGAGAGAAAAGTTTGGAGAACAGCGTTATGGGGATGAATGATAATAGATTTCCAAAGAAGTGTACACGTCCGAAAGGAAGCTGAATACAAGATTTTTTATACGCAATGGTTAGAGAACGGATGGTTCGAAGACAGTTTTATAACTTAGAATTGAAACGTTCGGAATGCATTGAAAATAATTTATTTATTCATTGTAGTGCGCTTACTACGAGTAAAATTGCTAAATTGCATATTCAGCTAGCGAAAATAATTGCGAAACATTTATAAGGAGCAACGAATATACGCAGTTCAAATTAATTTTGTAAAAATTAATTAACTTATTTTCCACGTGAAGTTTCTGTATAGCATATAATATTTTTGTATAAACGTGATCGCCCTGTATAAAACGTCAACAACTAGCCTACAAGAATATATACAATTCACAAATCACCTCTAACATATATTTCATAAATTTATAAAAATAAGTATTCTCAAAATTTTAACTAGGTAAGAGAAAGTCGTGTGAGTGTTTCACACCAGATCTTTGAATTTGAGATATGGAAGGAATGTTTTTTTTTCTCTGGAAGAATTCGTCGATTTAGAATTTAAACGTTAAACAGCCTTATATTATAAACAAAAACCTTGAAGTGAACTTCACAAAGTAAAATTGCTAGATTGCACTAATATTGCGAAACACGTCCACGAGAAATTAATGGATAAGTTAAAAAAAAATGAACGATAGTAATTGGGAATTAAACGTACATTATAAAATAACGTATGTTTAATATAGTTCGGTGATTTAAAACGAACGTATCTATTTCTATTTTTATGTAGATTATCTTGACGTTCGCAGCAATCTAATCAATTTGCACATAAGTTTAAGGCTTTCGGTAATTGTGCCGTTCATAGAGAACATTTTGACGTATAGAACCGCGTATGTAGAGAATATTTCCAAGCAATACGCTAGCGTGGGGATCGTTTTTTTTTTGTTGTTGAGATATTAGTAGAAAGAATTAAAAAAAGAAAAAGGAGGCGCTGTGATAATCGACATTCAGTAGCTGGCATAGAAGGCGAAGGCACAGCACGGGTACGGTGGTGGGGGTGTCGATCGAGCGGTATGTGACAGAGCTCGCGAGTGGAGGGGGTGAGGGGGTTATTGCGCAGTCTCGTAGGGCGTCGTGGATCGTCGGTCGACGTTGATCAGTCGCTTCGAGACGGAGTTGGGGTACGGTTCGCGGTTATAGAGATGTGAGCGCGGCGATCGCAGGCTGCGACCGGTGTAGTGAAGTAGTAGCGAAGAGGAGGTAGAGGTGGGGGAGGAGAAGCTTAAGAAGTAATAGAAAATGTTAGGATGAATTTGGAAGAGAGATCGACGGCGGCGGCGGTTAGTGAGAATTCGGAGGAGAACAGTCGGGTCGGGATGTACTGCCAATTTCGACTGCCCGACGTCAAAATGTCCGCGGCCGTCGGCGTCGTTAACATAGACTCGGAAAATTACATGCTGCGCGGTATCAGTCCGGTACCGGAGCAAAGACCACGGTCTTACAACCTGAACGTCGTCAAAGCCGGGTGTACGGACGCGACGGTGTCGGCACCCGATCTTAATATGAACGTGGATACGGCGACGTTCTTCCTGGGAGATTCTGGGACGTCGGTGGCTCGAGCGTCTAACGGATCTTCCGCCGTCACCGTCGAGTCCGAGGAGGCAGAAGTGCCTCCCAGTTATTGTGCCAGAATTTTGTCGTTTCACTCGATACTTTGCACCTGTTGTGTTTCCTGTTGCTGCATGTGCGGTTCTTTATGTTCTGCAGATTGCCACAATTGTTTCCATAAGGTCTGTTCGAGGTTCTCTTCGGAGCGGTCTTGCCAAAACGTATCCGTCTCCGAACCCCTTCCGCAACTTCCTTCGACGTTGGACTCTGAAAAGGTAAGTAATACAACGAATCGATTTTTTTCCGCTCTTTTTCTAATCTCTTCTTACGTAATTTACTAACGCTATAGTTTATTGCCGAAAATCTGGTCGGAAACGTTACGGGTCGGGATATCGAGCGAACCGCGTCCACAACAGTAACGACCTTGAGTTAAATTTATACTTAAATTATAGAGAGTAGGCTAGCGGCAACGTCGCCGAATTTTATATGCCTTACACACCCGCATTCCTCGTACTATCGCCGAAATACGAAACAACCGAACGTCCTGCAGATCCCGATACTTGGAAAGGATTTCTTTTTTTCCTTTCCTAATAAGATTTACGTCGTCGCACCGACTCGGAAGGTGAACCACATATGCTAATACGTCTTTAACTCGTTCGCATTGAATTCAGTTTTACTTTTCGTCCTTGTAAAAAAAAAATGGACAGCCGCCGTACCGCCACTGTTATCCTATTCCCATCCGATTCGATCGTTATTAACCACTTGTACGTTTTCTTCTGTTCCTTCGTTTCCGAAATTTCAGCTGGTCCGATATACACCGTACCGTATTCTCCGCTTCGATTATATATTACCGACTGTCCCGTGATAGGCGTAGGGTGGACCAATAGGAACGGAGCTCGCGTTACTATGTTGTGCGCGCCACAGAGGCAGAGCGGGCAGAGCCACGGGCTGACAGACTCGGTTGTTCGGCTCCGGACCTCCAAGGAGAGAACACTACGAAACCGGTAAACGGGAGAAAGCTGCCAGTGCAAATAATGACGATTATACGATGAAATAAAAAGAAATAGGAGCGCTATCGCGCGAACCTCCGACTACCACGCGAGTTTTGCTTTGCTTTGCTTTACTTTGTTTCTACCTTTATCTGGTCGTCGGCATCGGTTTATTCGACTTCTTTTCTTATTCCTTTATTACTTTACCCCTCTTTTTTTTAAATCTCTTCTTTCTTGTTTCTATCGTTCTAGCCGATTACCGAATGGACCTCTTTAAACGTAGCAGAATGGATGGCCGCTTTAAATTTTTATTCCTACACTGACTTCTTTCGGTGTAAAGACATTAAAGGAATCGATCTAATACACCTAGATGAAGACAAATTGATGGTGAGTACTGCCTGGCATTTTTCTATTTCTATATCGGCACGTACCTTAATTGATATTTTAGTCTATATCTTATCGCGTTCGTATTTCTGACTTTTATTTCAAATTCTTTTCACTAAAAATTTTATGGCGAATATCGTCCAAACATTCGCTAGTTTCTAGAATAGCTGTACTATCGTAAAGTCCACCACGAATGCGATTGAAGTAAGTACTTTTCGTGATTACTAATCGTATTCAATTAACTATCTCCAAATTTCGCGTTGAAATGACTGAAATTTCGTTCGAAAACGTCGGGTGGTGTTTGTGCGGATCTCGTGGCCCTCGAGCAAGGCGCCGCCACCTTTGTCCGTTCCCGGGTAGTCTCCCCTGCACCCTCGAGGCACATCTGCTTACGCTCGCATAACTATCCTTTGTGCGGATCGAACTCAAATACTCGCATTTGACCCTTTTTTTTTTGAACGTTCAATACTTTTCGCGAAAACCACAACGAAAATTTGAAAACTCGTGCGTTTCTCTCTTGAAAGTAATGCATTCGGTCAAAAAATTCGATGGTGAGATTTTGACCTATCTGGACGAATTATGGTATTCTAAGACTAATGGTACCATTTTTGACCATTGGTTTGTCCGGTTGTTAGTATAGTTTCTCACCTGGACATCTACCACTTCTAATCCTTTTAGGTAAAAAAGTTTCAAATAAAAGTGAGGTTATAATCTAAAAAACCGACTTACATATTGAGATTAATCGTGACATTGAACCTTCCACATTGTAATTTCCAAATTAATCAATACATCTGGAATTAGGGTGTTGAAAATAAGATTATTTTTAATAGAACTATGTATTATCATTTTTTCAAATCTTCGAAAAAATGGGATTTTTTTAGTGGATAAAAATTGCTACTATATCTGGAACACCTGTTTAATTTTGTTTATCAATTTTTTTGTAATAATCGCAGTTTTGTTTAATGTTCTTATCTCGGAAAGGTCGTCGGAAGTTAATACCAGTTGTATAAAATTGACACTTGGTTTTGTTTAGTATTGTCCGATATCTCGTTCGGTGTATGACATTCAAAACAAACAACAAACAAAAATTATAACAAAAATTAATTTTATTTTCAGAATTAATTTAATTTATACTAAAACATTAAATGGATGAAGAACGCAAAAATATTTGGATATTAAAAAATATATAATTTTTAATAATTTTCTGTATTTTAATTAATATATATGTATGAATAATCCTGATTCCCGTATAATCAGGGATTACTAAGCTTTGCGGATATACACCTCGTTTGATAAATAACTGTAATTTTTTGGTTAAGCTTAGTTGGCTAAAGATTGCATTATCTCGAAATTCACAATGTTAATCATGAGAATTTAGTTTCTTTCTTCCGTTTGTAAGTTTCTTTCCGTCTCGCGTTAGGTATGATGAACTCCTGCAAATGACATTAATTTTCGAAGGAAAAACTGACTAAATAATTTATTTTCCATTTAAGAATAAAAATTTCAACATTACAGTACAGAGAATACTCGCGAGTTATTTATGGATTTGTAAAAAATGATCTAGTTTCTTTTTACCACAACCTCCTACAATGATTTGTGCAACCATTTGCTGTTTTCAATCGTAAAATGTCGCAAGCAGTGTGCCAGACACTGATTTACTTGGAATAAATTGAATTTTTGCTCTCCCAGACTACTAAATTTACATTTTGCACGACAATAACAAAAAGAACCAGTCGTTTCAACCGAAGGAAACCCTAAGCTAATAATAGTAAATTGTAAACATGTGACAATGTGACCAGCAGTTGAAATGTACGAATAGTTTCCTACCAGCTTTCGTAATGCATTTTTTTTTCTAAGTTGTCAAATGCATCAGTAAATTATTCGCTTTCCCAGAATGAAAAATCGCAAATTGATTACTTATCATTTATCTGATATAATTTGAATTAATCCCAGAAAAACGTAATCTTATGGCATCAGCAATTTGTACTGTGGACAGGATTAATAAATTTTAAATTATATTCAGGTACGATTTTTCAAATTCAATTCAACGTTTCCTATTTTCATTTCTTGAGTTTGAAAATTACAATGTTCAATAAGAATGTAATTTTTATTTAGTTCAAGCACGAGAATGGAGTAGTTTTTGAAAATAATTTCTACATCCTACAATTATTAATTAATTTATAATTTAATAAAGAAATTAGGAATAACTTCTAAACGGTGCGACTTAGGACATATGTGTGTTTAATAAAATAGACCATAAATTCCATAAATAACCCAAAAATTTAATAATATACAGGATGTTTCAATTAAAAATCTGAAGTTGCATAGCATCCTGAAGAAATGGGACACCCTGTATACATGAAAATACCTCTAGAAGAGAGAGAGATTGAAACCATGCAACTTTTATTTGAAACTTTTTTACCTAAAACGATTAGAAATGGTAGAAGTGTGGACCACAAACTTCTATCTAACGGACGGACGGACAGCCGGACAGACCAATGGCCAAAAATTGTCCCATTAAGTCTTAGAATAACATAATTCGTCCAGATATGTCAAAGTCTCACCATCGAAATTTTGGACCGAATGCATTACTTTCTCTTTAAGAGAGAAAGTAAAAAACTTTATTTTTCTAAACTCAGTGGGTGTGGATCACTCACACGACTTTCTCTCTCCTAACCCCCCGATGTATTTTAAGAATAACTTCTAAACGGTGCGACTTAGGATATATGTATGTTTAATAAAATAGACCATAAATTCCACAAGGAACCCAAAAATGTAATAATATACAGGGTGTTATTAAAAATCTTTAAATTAAAAATCTGAAGTTGCACAGCGTCTTGAAGAAATGGGACGACCTGTATATATGAAAATATATAGAGAAGAGAGAAAGACTGAAACCATGTAACTTTTATTTCAAACTTTTTTACTAAAAGGATTAGAACTGGTAGATGTCCAGGTCACAAATTATATCTAACAGCCGGACGGACGGACAGACCAATTTCACAGCATATTTTACATTTTGATTTATAATTTGGCACTCGGAAGAAATTGATATAGTAAATTCCCCATAATTTAAAGTTGTTAATGCAGGTATAGTAAGTGTTTTTAATTGAAACATATATTATTATCTTATTCTATATAAAACACTTGTTCTAAGTTAAAAAAATAACCACAGTTAGTTATTATTGAAAGTTACTTAATATAATTGGCACTAATTTGAACCATAAAAAATCTTTTGGACAAGCTTATTTGTTCTTTAATTTGTAGTTTAAATGCGTTAATAAATGTACATTTATTAACGTGTTAACACTTCCAGTGCGAAGAATGTATTAGTAAGCAGATAAAAATGAACACGTGGAATGTATTTTTTTATTGAAAATGGTTGCATTTTGGCCGTTTTAGAGGCAATATGTATAGTTGTAGAAAACTATTAAATTCCGGTTGTGATTTTGTGATAAATTAATTGACAAATTCCAAATAAGAATTCAGTTATTACTTTCTCTTACCCGAAGGTATAAAGAGAAAGTACTGCATTCGGTCCAAAATTTTGATGGTGAAAATTTTGATATATCTTGATGAATGAATGAATAATGGTATTTTAAGACTAATGGTACCATTTTTGGCCATTGGTCCGTCCGTCCGTCCGGCTGTTAGATATAGTTTGTGGCCTGGACATCATCTACCATTTCTAATCATTTTAGGTAAAAAAGTTTCAAATAAAAGTTGCATGGTTTCAATCTCTCCTCTTCTAGAAGTATTTTCATATATACAGGATGGCCCATTTCTTCAAGACGTCATGCAACTTCAGATTTTTAATTGTAACACCCTGTATATTATTACATTTTTGGGTTCCTTATGGAACTTATGGTCTATTTTATTAAACGTACATATGTCCTAATTCGCACCATTTAGAAGTTATTTTCCTAAAATAGATCGGGGGGGTTAGGAGAGAGAATGTCGTGTGAGTGATCACATCCACTCAGTTACTTTCTCTCCTAGAGAGAAAGTTATGCAATCGGTCCAAAATTTCGATGGTCAGATTTTGACAAATCTGGACAAATTATGCTATTCTAAGACTTATGGGACAATTTTTGGCCATTGGTCTGTCCGGCTGTCCGTCCGTCCGTTAAATATAGTTTGTGGTCCACACTTCTACCATTTCTAATCATTTTATGTAAAATAGTTTCAAATAAAAGTTGCATGGTTCCAATCTCTCTTTCTTCTAGAAGTATTTTCATATATACAGGGTGTCCCATTTCTTCAGGATGCTATGCAACTTCAGATTTTTAATTGGAACATCCTGTATATTATTACATTTTTGGGTTCCTTAGGGAACTTATGGTCTATTTTATTAAACATACATATGTCCTAAGTCGCACCATTTAAAAGTTATTTTCCTAAAAATAGATCGGGGGGTTAGGAGAGAGAAAGTCGTGTGAGTGATCACACCCACTCATTATCAGCTGAAAAACATCTAATAGTAAGGTAAAGCAAATCAACAAAATGCTTTTAAACAAATATTGACGACTGATACACAACCCCGCATATTATCATAAGTTCTGTTGACTCTGATCTTTGTAGCATAATTTAACAGAATGTACAACTCAAACACCGTATGTGCGAAACGCTATTATATAAATTGATTGCATTATTGACTGCAATTGCTTTATTTGAACAAGATAAGTAAGTGTCTAGACAAGATTTGCTAAAAAATATTCGACCTATCCTACCGAAGTATAGTCTTCTAGATATTTTTTTATGCTAGCCGATACAAACTTTACTTTTACAAATGCTTAGTAATACAAACCTCCAGGTTATTCGTCATCTAAATGCACTTTTAATCTCATTAATAGGTAATTTCGTGATAACAAAATCGTGTTATTTATCAGCCTATTACCTATTTAAGATAGCTTTCCCTCAAGCCTATTCGCCGTTTCTAAAAGAATTGTGAGTGGGTTTGCTGATTGCATCTTGAGAACTTGTTCTGTTTCAGAATATGGGTATAAAAGACGAATTTCACCAACAAGCGATCCTGTCCTGCATAGAAGAACTGAAGACGAAGCAGACTTCAAACGTTACGACCACCCCCGAAATCAAGACGGATAACGAACTGGTGACGCAGCATCTCGGATTGGCTCAACATAGTTTTAGTACATTAGAAAAATGTGGCAAGTGTCAAAAGTATTTAAGGGGGCTTCTGCACCAGGGATTTTTTTGCCAGGACTGCGGACTGATTGCTCATCGGACGTGCGCCGCTAATGGACTACCAAGCTGCGTACCTCTCGGCGAAAAAGTGTGCACTATGCCTAGTGTCTTCGGTAGGAGTTTATGTTCGATGTTTAACGTATCGGAAATTCCTGCACCCACAATCGTAAGTTTTTACTTTACGGGGTGTGCGCTTTTATTAATTAACGTTTCCTCTTTAGGTAATGACATGCATGCAAGAATTAGAAGCGAAAGCGAGGGAAAATGTTAGTTTAGAACTTTACAATTTGTATGCGTCCACTGCTCCTCCAGAATTCAATGAAATTTGTAAAAATCTTAACGATTATAACTTAGAGCTTTCGATGCAAGATTATTCGGCGACGTGCGTCGCAAGCATACTCAAAAAATTCCTAAGGGAACTTCTTGACCCGATAATACCAGTACAGTGGTATGATCTGTTTTTGGACGCAGCATCAAGTAAGGATATTTCCATATTACACTAGATGGACATTTCTCGAATTTAAATTGCAAACAAGTAAAAAGAGTTTATCATATCTGTGACGTCGTTGATTTATCTTAGGAACAAACGTGCCTTATCTATTTTCAGCTTGTGTACGCAGAATATGTCTATAGTGTATAATTTATTAACTTTGGGGTTTTTCTACATCAAATAAACAAAAGAAAATACTTTCTACTACTGTTCCAAGATTTGTTGATTTGATACGAAATTCTCTGTGCACCTCTAAAAGGTTCTTTATTTTTATTAAAAATTAATTTACAGGATTGAAAAATGACGATCAATGCGTCTTGCTGTTAAACCAGTTAGTCCAACAAATTCCGGAACACCATAGGAGCACGTTAAAATTCATAATGGCTCATTTATGTAGACTATGCCGTATGGAGTATGCTAGAGGAAACCGAAATCCGCCTACGGTACTTATTCAAGTAATGTGCCATATATTACTTCGACCACCATGGGAACATATTATGTAAGTGAACAATGAACAACTATAATACTTTCTCTCCTTTGACGATGTTTTTACCATCGAAATACGGTCCATTGAGGTCCCTCCGTCTGTCTGTCTATCTGTCTGTCTGTCGGTCCGTCCGTCCGTCTGTCCGTCCGTCCGTCCGTCCGTCCGTCATATATACAACATTGTTATAATAAATTTTTTAATATATATTTTTCAGCCAGGTGGTATATAATACTCACCACCATAATAGAATAGTAGAACTACTCTTAATGCGATGTGATTGGGGTGAAAAATTACCTGAATTTGCTTCGGCTCCGGCAATTCCGCCGAGAAAATCGTCTCACATAGGACCACCTTCTGCGATAAATAAGGAGAAGCCGTCTCCTAACCCTAATTCGACGAGTTTGCAGGACGCCGAATGGTATTGGGGCGATATTACGCGTGAGGAAGTAAACGAAAAGCTTAGCGATAAGGTGGACGGAACGTTCTTGGTGAGGGATGCGTCTAGTAAATGCGGGGAGTACACGTTGACACTCCGGAAGGGCGGTGCGAATAAACTAATAAAGATCTGCCATTCGAACGGGAAGTATGGATTTTCAGAGCCGTACCAGTATCATTCCGTAGTGGAGCTAATTAATCATTTTAAAACGGTTTCACTTTCTCAATATAACTCTTCGTTGGATATTAAGCTGCTTTATCCTGTGTCGAAATATAATCAGGAGGAGGAAATGAGTAATAACGAAGATATCGATAGGTTGGTCGAACATTTCGTCGATATTAATAGGAGGTTGAAAGAAAAGAACTGCCTACTAGATCGGTACATGACAGATTTCAACAAAACTTCTCAAGAAGTTCATAGTAAACGTCAAGCGCTTACCGCTCTTAAAGAATTAGTGACCGTTTTCAACGAACAGGTTGCCACTCACAAAAATTTCAAAAAGGAAGCGCAACCGCACGAGGTGGTCAAACTAAACGAGAACAACGATATTCTAAATTCGCGTATGAAAATGATGGAGGAAAGCTGCGAGCAACTTGACGAAAATCTCAGGCAACGCGAGGATTACAACAGATCTTTGGAAAGAGAAATAGTTTATTTGAAACCGATAGTTCGTGACCTGATGAAGGAACGGGACAAATATCAAAGGTAAAGTAGTCAATTTTAATTATTTTTGTACTCCCATATACATGTAAAAATAGATCATCATCAGTATCTATTTTTACTTTATCTTAGCTAAAGGTATAAGAGAATGTATTCAATCAAAAAATTTGATGGGAAGATTTTGGTGTGTCTTGGGGAATTAGACAATTCTAAGACTAGTAACACCACTTTTGGAGATTGGTCTGTCTGTCTGTCTGTCTGTACGTCCGTCCGTCCGTCCACTTGTGTAGTACGATAAAAATTCTATTAGAATAAATATTTGGAGAAAAAGTCGTGCGAGTGCTTCACACTAGATATTAATGATATTCGTTATCATTAAATTCTACTATAGGTTTCTATAATCTATGTTAGTTCTGTTGTGGTATTTTGTTTGGGTTGTTAAAATTCTTTTCGTTTGTTGTCATTTCTATATTTTATCTTTTAAATGATGTAGGTAAAAATTTAAATTGTTTTTTTTTTTTAGTAAAATAAAGTTTTTACTTTTTCTCTTAAAGAGAAAAGTAATGCATTCGGTCCAAAATTTCAATGGTGAGATTTTGACATATCTGGACGAATTTAGCTATTCTAAGACTAATGGGACAATTTTTTGCCATTGGTCTGTCCGTCCGTCCGGCTGTCCATCCGTTAGATATAGTATAATCATTTTAGGTAAAAAGGTTTCAAATAAAAGTTACTTCGTTTCAGTCTTTCTCTCTTCTCTGTGTATTTTCATATATACAGGGTGTCCCATTTCTTCAAGACCCTATGCAACTTCAGATTTTTAATTGGAACACCCTGTGTATTATTACATTTTTGGGTTCCTTATGGAATTTATGGTCTATTTTATTAAACATACATATGTCCTAAGTGGCACCGTTTAGAAGTTATTCCCAAATTATGGTATTCTAAGACTAGTTGGTAATTGGTCTGTCCGTCCGTCGGTCCGGCCGTCCATTAGATATAGTTTGTGGCCTGGACATCTACCAGTTCTAATCATTTTAGGTAAAAAAGTTTCAAATAAAAGTTACTTGGTTTCAGTCTTTCTCTCTTCTCTATGTATTTTCATATATACAGGCTGTCCCATTTCTTCAAGACGCTATATAACTTCAGATTTTTAATTGGAACACCCTGTATATTATTAAATTTTTGGGTTCCTTATGGAATTTATGGTCTATTTTATTAAACATACCTATGTCCTAAGTCGCACCGTTTAGTAGTTATTCCTAAAATAGATCGGGAGGTTAGGAGAGAGAAAGTCCTGTGAGTGATCCGCCCACTCGGTTTATTAAGGCAATATTTCGGTGACGGTTATTACGTTCATCAGGGCTGCAACGTACCGTACATTTTCAATAGAAAATAATTTTTATTTTAATGTTTATTTCTAGGCGCACATAATTCAAATAGCTTGGAGCCTCGATGATGAAATCTTAGCCATTCTCCAGGAAGGTATCTCCGAATGTTACATAACATTGATGACTGTCGGTAACTACACGTTCGAAGTAAAGCAAAAGTTGGTGTTTCAAAGGAAAGTTAAACAGATTAAGTGGTGTAAATCAGTGTTTGGATGTCAGCACTTGGTCGCGTTGGTAGAAAACGTGTGCATTCATTATTTCTTCCGGCCGATTGTTGTTTCGAGTGCACTTTGCTCTGACGGAGGGAGCACCGTCGCGGTGATAGACGAACATCACGTGGCGTTCATACATTTTGAGAGTTTCGTTGTACCGCCGCCGTATAACAAATATGATTTTACGAATATTGTAGGACTGCCCGACGTCGTAAATTGCGTGGTTTTTAATTCGACAAGAACGACTGCTCTATGCATCGATTGTCGTAATAACGCGTACATTTACAGTTACTCGGAGAATAAAAAATCTAACATGCAATTAGAGGGCAGATTTGTTCTTCCCGGACGAATATCTTTTCCGTTAGGCGCTCATCATGTGGGGTTTTACAATGATCACGTCATGATTTACCTTACCGAGGAAATGACTGAAAAAGTGATAAAGTACGAGGTAACGACTAACACAATTTTGAACTATACAGCGTACAGACCGGGTTTAACTGTATTGAAGTATATTGGCACAGAATATTCTTTAAAAGAATTTACGGGTTTTATTGACGGAAGTTTTTATATAAATGGAATTTTACATAAAACACACAAAAGTGTTATTAAAAAAATTGATCAAATCGGTTACAATGGAGTAGATTATTTGTTTGTTTTAGAAAATAGCGGTTTGTTTACCTGTAATTCACGATATATTGCAAGAAATGCCGTATCATTTGTACTTTTTAATTATTACATATTATATACGAATACAGACCACATGTTGATGGCTTTGCGATTAGATCTATTTGCGAAGATATTAACACTTAGAGGTCAAGTAAGTGTCGGTTTTGATCGTCGACTGTTAGAAGAAGGTGGAACCTTAGTTGTCGGAGTACCAAATAAATTGGTTGCCGTTCTTCAAATGCCACGCGGAAATATCGAAGTGGTATCAACCGATTTGTTAGGTATCGATTACTTAAACAAAGCTTTAAATGTGAATCTTTGGGAGCAAGCTTTAAATGAAGCAAAATTACGTCAACTAAACCTAAATATCCTAATCGATTTGAATGTGGATCGATTTATCGATAACGTGGATAAATTTTTAAATTCAATAAGCATTGGAAATTTAATAGATTTTCTATTGGAATTAACCGATCATAACGTTATTCAAAGATTGCTTTGTCGTTTTCAATATATTAATACGGGAGATATGCCTGGAAAAGTAGAAAAAGTTTGTTCGCTACTAGTAGAGAAAATGGAAAAGCTGAATTTAGGTAAATACTTCGATGCTATTATGATAGCAATAGTAAAAATGAATGGTATTCAAAGTGCTGTACAATACGCACGAAATACATACAGCCTACGAAACTTAGATGTAAACAAAATAGTTGAACACGGCCTGAAAACGATATGCCGGTATTGGAAACCGGAAGATGTGTCAGCTGCCTGTTTAAGAACGTACGACCTCGATTTTTCAATGTTTGCCCATTTTATATATAAGCACGATCCGCAATTGACTGCCATTTTAATCGATACATTCACAGATTCTTCCTCAGAATACCAGAAAAGATATAAAATAAGTAATTATATAGGCGATTATGATACGGCTACGATGTATTATACTATGGATCTTATAGAACTCGGTGGGGAAATATGTTTAGATCCCTTAATCGACTACGCAAAAGTTCATCACGAACTAGAAACCGTATATATATTTACGCAAAAATACGGTATATCTCCACCGAGACTTTCCCTCGAATTAGGCGAATACTTGGAATCGATTGATCGCAAATTTGATGCCGCATGCGTTTATGCCGAAGGTGGAGAACTCGAAATAGCGTTATCGACGTATGCTAACATTTCTAAATGGGAAGAGGCCATACACATCATCAACCTAATGAAACTTGAACCAGAAGAAAGAAAACGACGATTAGAAGAATTGGCCGATCATTTAGACGCTATGGGAGCTTACGATGGCGCAATTAACATCTATACCGATTTAAACAAATATGCTAAAGCTATCGGTTCGCAAGTACGTGTACGCTCATTTAGCGGGGCGGTAAAATTGGTTAACGAACACGAGCCCGAGTTGAAGGTATATGTTAAAAACGAATTTTACGACTACCTTGCAAATATGGAAGATTTGATTCGACGTTCAAAAACCGACGTTATGGTTTCGACGACCAGGGTCGCTACTATTCGGGAGGGACGAGTTACTGCCATGATGAATCCACTTCTCAACAATTCTAACGATGATGAAACAGGCGAAGAATACGCAGAGAGTTTATGTTCGGGTCTGTCCTCGGGAAGATCGTCCGTTACAAACGCCAGTAGAAAATCACGCAAAGAACAACGTAAATACGTCGACTTAAAAGAAGGTGGGCCGTACGAAGATATCGCTATAATGCGAGCGGTCCACAACAGAATCACAGAGATGTCTAAATTGAAAAAAGAGATCGAAGATATTAAATGGACGCTGAATGCGTACGGTGACCAAGAAAAAACTGAAGTTGTAGAAACCGCGTTCGGGGAGATGATCGAAATCTTTAAGAATTGCATTGCAAGATTGTGGATCCCAGGATTGACTATGTACAACGAATGTATCAACTCAAAATTGGTAGCTGCTAGGAAGAATTTGACATTCCTAGGTAAAATAATAATTGTTATAATACCGAGCGTTCATAAATGATTGACCGGAATAAAATTTGAGCGAAGGTACATTTTCGCTCTAAACTTAATTCTAACTACATATTCCCTCCATAGGTGCCAACTGCAATGTCCAATTGTTTAC